>CALNVZ010000804.1:261652-290445 GCA_940671915.1 Paracentrotus lividus
CTCAACAACCCACAGATCCGGGGTTTGTTAATCGGAATCGGCTCCACGGATACCAGCCAAGTGCAATTAATCGAGATTCACCGATAGTTGATCCAATTATGACACTATTTATGACGCTGTGGATCTGTGGATTTCAGTCGAGTCCACCTTGTGAATACCATAGGAAAATCCTAGGTCCAGCCCTAGGTTAAAACCTAGGTTCAAGAATTGCCCCAAAGTTCTAATTTTGCAACAACGGGTGCAGTTCTGCACACCTGTTAGTGCAAAGATGCACCTTAGGCCCGTATTCTGTTACGGGGATTTAGAGTTGTGCTGTCGCACGAAAATAGTAAGGGGTAAGAAACGAGAATGAACGTCTGATTTGCATGCTTCTCTATGAAGCGTCATGAAGCGTGCGTCTAATTGTACGAAAGTAGATTAGGATGACGTCTATCGGATCAGACTTGTACAAGCATTGTAAAGAATTCTAAACTAGGATAGGTGTTAGAATTTGAATATGGCCTTGCGAGTTATTATGTCGGAGGAAGCTAATTTATCAATTTCTCGTGAAATTAAGGTTGTTAAAACTTTGTTTAAAATTAGGTGCATGTAATAGAACTGTCCACAAACGATTAGATTAATTGCATGTTAAATATCAAAAATGACATTCCGAACGAGAGAAGTATCATTTTGACCTGACATATTGAAATAAAAGAAACTGACGGAAAAACAACAATAAACTAATGGTGGCAAGTCACTTGTCATTACACTGAAAAAAAAAACGATTGGAACTAGTTTGAGACTAATTGAGACTGGTTTGAAATTGTTTTTGGATGTTTTTTTTTTGTCGCGCATACGTCCCAGAGACGTCTTAGAGATATTCCCACGGACCAAGCCGGCGATTTCATTGTCACGACGGAGGCGGGGGGGGCGGAAACACCAAGAAAGTGAAAATAAATACACTAAAAATTCGCAATTCGCACATTATGCAGAACTAATGAAAATGATTGCGAGCGCGAAAGATCTAAAAGTGGCAGCACAGACGTCTCATGAGTCGAGAGAAAATAGAACATGCCTACGAATGTGTGTGTGTTGTTTCTGTCTGTGGAGACGTCTCTGATGATACATAAAACAATTATCGGAGACGTCTCCGAGTGTTCGAGTCTCAGAGACATCTCCCGCGACGTTAGATACCACCTATACGTCCATAATTTCTACAGAGGAGAAAACACCATTATCATTTTCAACTGAGAATGTAAACTAATGTTTTCTTTCAAGACTACTGAATTATTAATGGCACTTGACATAAATAGGCCACTCGATTTCCTTTTTGCATATATTATTGTGTTGCTATGTGAGAACAAGAAACGTGTTTGTCAGTCATAGCAACAACTAGTTATGCAAATTGGATTCAAAATACTAAAACGAGTAGTTGATTCAGGCAATTTGTTCCGTCCTGAATCTGAGACCTTTGTCCGTTTTTCATTGTGCTATGTCAGCCATAACCTGGAACCGCTAAGCTTCTCAAAAAAGATAATCCGTGCTTTGATAATTTACCTCGTTAAGCATGGATTACCTTTTTCACCACAATAAGAATAATTTCCCGCTCCATTTCAAATATAGCGAGCATACATACATACATACAACATGCTACAAAAAAATACACACAACAAAGAATGGAAACAAATTCCCCCATTCTTCAAAGGTCCATATTATTTATAATTATTGATAGATGTAGGATTTCGAGGCCGAGGGATATTGGTTAATGAATATTGAGTTTTATTGTTATGTGTTATGGCTCTGTAAAGAGTTGAATATTTAAATAGTGGAAAATTTATATTTTACCCCTTCCCATTATTTCAACTTTTGCCCCTCCCAAATAAGAAAAATAAATAAAGAAAAAAAGTAATAAGAAAAAGATTGGTGCGCATGCACCTAGCGTGAGACTTTTGCCCATGCATGTAGCGTGATGTCGGAATCAAATTCAACGTTTCATTGTTTTTGGCCAAATATGGAACACTTCACATTTGTGAAAGAAAAAATTCGTGAGCATATTTAGGAGATTAATTCAAAAGAATAAAACTACGAACAAATAATTATTATATTATATATTTATATAATTGTTATATCTATCTTTATGTTTTACATGTTAGAAAAAAGTAAACTGCAGCAGTAAAGTCAACCACTTAAATTATGGGCAATGCTTTTCTGATCCGAGCAAGTTCGATCAGAAAAACACAAAAACACACCAAAAAAAAAAAAACACAAAGAAAACAACAAAACAAACGAACAAACAAAACATCCACCCCCCCCAAAAAAAAAATAGAATAAAAAAAACAAAACAAACAAACAAAACGATTAAAATCAGGCTGGTTCGTATCATATTGGGGGGAGTAACGATCCGGATCATAATTATAGTCAATTAAAATTCGAAGGGGATTCGGCTCGCTTTTGAAATGTCAAAAAAACAGCCGAATACCCTCAAAAACGACTCCCGAAATGTGTCCCCCTCAAAGTGAGATACCATCCGTAGGATCATAATGCCTTTAGGTATATAATTATCAGAGGAATAAACATTGTCCTTTTTCAGTGAAAATTTCCAAGCCTGTTAATTGTTCCCATCCCAGGCCAAACTGACATTGTATATGAATAGGAACGTGATAATTAAAAGTGCATGACAAGCGACAATGCACAACACTCGGTAGTCAAAGGATAAAGCGGCTTCACACAATCATTGTTGCGTCATTATTTCAATAGATTTCCGGTTTATCTTGTGCGATTTCAGTGGACTAGAAACTTTGCAGCCTGTACGCGAAGTTGTACACGTTGGGGAGTTTTTTCTCTACGGTTCTATTGTTCGAATCTATTGTCAATTGCCGTACAACTCTAAAACCCCGCAACAGAATACGGGCCCTAGGGTTCAACGAGATAAAAACACCTATTGGTCTACAACCTATTGGTCCACTAGCCAATACGTTCTACTCCATTCAGTCTAAACCTAATCGTGCCACTAAACCATTTGGTCTACACCCAATCGGTCCAACCACACACTCGTCTACATCCAATGGTCCACTCACCAGTTGGTCTACATCCAATTGTCCACTCACCATTGGTCTACATCCAATTGGTCTACTCACCAGTTGGTCTACATCCTATTAGTCCACTCACCAATTGTCTACATCCAAATTGGTCCACTCACGAGTTGTCTACATTCAATTGGTCCACTCACCATTCGGTCTACATCCAATTGGTCCACTCACCATTTGGTCTACATCCAATTGTCACTCACAGTTGGTCTACATTCAATTGGTCCACTCACCAGTGTCTACATCCAATTGGGTCCACTCACAAGTTGTCTACATCCAATTGGTCCACTCACCAGTTGGTCTACATCCAATTGGTCCACTCACCATTCGGTCATACATCCAATTGGTCCACTCACCATTTGGTCTACACATCCAATTGCTTCACTCACCAGTTGGTCTACATTCATTTGGTCCACTCACCATTCGGTCTACATCCTATTGGTCCACTCACCATTTAGTCTACATCCAATGGGTCCACTCACCAGTGGTCTACATCCAATTGGTCTACTCACCATTCGGTCTACATCCAATTGTTCCACTCATCCAGACAATTGGGGAGGAGGGGGGAGGGGGAGCTCAATTTTTGAGCCCCAACCAGTATATTGGGACCCTTCATTATTATGAAAAGAAAAGTTTAAACAGAAAGACATCCGATCCGAACGCGCGAGAGAGCAGCTTGAGCTAAAAAAAATTGCCAAGAGAAATCTCCAATATGAGCATTTCAAACAAATTATGAGCAGAAGCGGGCGGGCCTCAAAAATATCGAAGCCCCTCCCCCTTAAACACAGCGTCGGGGGGGGGTTCTATGGTTGTGCCCCAATAAGGATAGTAGTGACCCCTTGTATTTTTTGTTAAAGTTTATCAATAGGAAACATGCGAGCGCGCAGCGCGAGCTATAAAAATATTGTCAAGAGAAACCTGAAATACGATTGTTTCAAAACAAATTATGAGCAGAAGGGGGGCTCGAAAAATATCAACGACCCTCAAGTATCGGGGCGGGGCTCAATTGTGACTCCAATCTAGATAGTATTCCTATGTCCCTATTTAAAAAGAAAAATAAAAAAGCTGTCGAGCGCGCAGCGGCAGCTAAAATTTTGTCAATAGAGACCTAAAATATAATGTTTTTATTAAAAAAAAGAAAAAAGAAAAAAAAAAAAAAATGGTGGGGAGCCAATTGATATCCCAATCTCCTTAAGATCATGGGAGGGGCTTAATGATGTCTGAGTCCCCTCCCCCCCCCAAAAAAAAAAAATAAAATAAAAAATAAAAATAATAATGATAAAAATATTGGGGGGTTAATATCATCTGTGTCAAATAAGATTGTATCATAGTGGCGATCGCCGATATCTGTATGGCATCAAAAATATTGGGGGTGGGGGGGGCTCACGATACTTGAGCCCCCCCTCCCTCCCCTGTTCCGAACCCTATGGCTTACTACATGCATCCAATTGGTTGTGGACCAAAACGCCTAGTAGACCAATTGGATGTGGACCAAAAACCTAGTGACCAATTGGATGTGGACCAAACGCCTAGTAGACAACTTGAATGTGGACCAAACGCTTAGTAGGACCCAATTGGATGTGGACCAAACGCCTAGTAGACCAATTGAATGTGGACCAAACGCCTAGTAGACCAATTGGATGTGGACCAAACGCCTAGTAGGCCAATTGGATGTGGACCAAACGCCTTAAAGACCAATTGGAGGTGGACCAAACGCCTAGTAGACCTATTTGTCAATGGACCAAATGGTTAGTGGACTAAAATGTCATTGGACCAAATGGCTGTAGACGAAATGGAAGTATACCAACTAGTAGTAGACCAATAGGTTGTAGACCAATAGGTTAAAAACCGTTCAAGATTGCCCCCAAAGTTCTGATTTTGCAACTAAGGTGTGCAATTATGCACCTTACCGGGAGCAAAGATGCACTAAGTAGGGTGCAATTCTACACCCCATTCGTCGATTCATGGGTACATTCCAATTGCACCAGACTCGAACCGACTGGGGACTAGAATAGAAATCGAATCACATCCCCCCCCCCCCCATACACACACACATCCATCGACAGGACCCATATACTACACTACTACACTGTATGCACATACAAATTACTTTTCGCGAGATATAGAATGTGTCTAAATAACAGTATACACTAAGAAATAGAGGTTCAACTTAGCACCCTAAAAGGTGCACAGCTTTATCGCTATACCTATACCCCTAAGGGTGCCAGTGTGCACCCCAACGATGGGGTGCAAACTTGCACCTCATGACAGGGTGCAAAGTTGCACCCCTATGGTTCAATATTACACCTTTTGGGGTGCAACTCTACACCCCTTTTACATTACTTACTGAACGTATGGGTGTGAATACACCCTTTAGGGTTCAATTCTGCACTCAAGGGTTCCAGAGTGCACCCTTGAAGTCCCCTGAAACTCGGAGATCGTGGGGAATGCGCGTTCTTCCTGAGCTCCATTGACTCGTACACAATCGACGGTGGCTTACGCATAGGTCGGACTGCTGGGGATTAACATTCGGACAGCACGAACATGACGAAGTTGACCGAATTCATTCAATAAATAGGGTCAGTACCTTCGGATTCTCGAGTCCTCAACAATTATTAGTTTATAGACTCTTAACGGGTCTCGTCATATTAATTCAAAGAGAAAACTGGTATAATGCTCCATTTAAATAACAAAACATAGGATAGATTTACTTCGGACCTCTGGTTAGTTATTCTAGCCATGAAGGATTAAGAGATCAGTGCTTTAGACACACTGTCGCTGGAGATTACGCAACACGCTTCAGGCTCTGATTGGAAAGTTATCATTTCATCCGAGATAAGGTGAATTCCCCATGTTTGATCAATTATACGTCCCTTTAAGGTTCGATTTCAGACCCAATGGGTGCAACCCTGAACCCTATTGGGTGCAAAGATGCACCTATAGGGTTCAAGATTGCACCCACCATATGGGTGCAGCTTTGCACAATATACGATGAAGTATTTCACTTCTCGGGTGCAGAATTGAACCTAAGGGGTGCAATCTTTCACCCTTTATGTTCGATTCTGCACCCAAGAAGAGCAATCCTGAACCCTATTGGGTGCAAAAATGTACTTATGGGGGTCAAGATTGCACCCTTAAGGTTCAATTCAGCACCCATGGGGTGCAGTCCGGAACCCTACTGGGTGCAAAAATACACCTAAAGGGATAAAGATTGCACCCCTAAGGTTCGTTTCTGCACCCAGGGGGTGCAAATCAGAACCATGTTGGGTGCAAAGATGCACCTATAGGCCCGTATTCTGTTACGGGTTTTAGAGTTGTACGGCAATTGACAATAGAATCGAACAATAGCCCCGTACGAGAAAGAACTCCCAGGACGAAAAAAAACCTCCCAAACGTGTACAACTTCCGTACAGCTGGAAGTTTCTAGTCCACTGAAACGCACTAGATAAAACCGGAAATCCATTGAAATAATGACGTAACAATGATTGTTTGTAGCCGCTTTATCCTTTGACTGCCGAGTGTTGTGCATTGTCGCTTGTCATGCATTTTCAAATATCACGTCCCATTCATTAACAATTCAGTGGCCTGGGATGGGAACAATTAACCAGGGAGGTGGAAAGGGAGTTTTATTCTTTTGAATTAATCTCCTAAATAGCTCCACGAATTTTTTCTTTCACAAATGTGAAGTGCCCATATTTGGCCAAAAGCAATGAAACGTTGAATTTGATTCCGATATCATGCTACATGCATGCGCAAAAGTCTCACGTTAGGTGCATGCGCATCAATCTTTTCCTTATTACTATTTTTTTTTCTTTCTTTCTTTTTTTTTTTCTTATTTGGGAGGGGCAAAAGTTGTAATAATGGGAAGGGGTAAAATATAAATTTTCCACTATTTAAATATTCAACTCTTTACAGAGCCATACACATAAACAATAAAACGTCAATGTTCATTAACAATATCCATTCGGCCTCGAAATCCCTACATCTATCAAATAATTCTAAATAATATGGACCTTTGAAGAATGGTGGAATTTGTTTCCATTCTTGTTGTTTGTATTTTTTTGTACATGTTGTATGTATGTATGCTCGCTATATTTGAAATGGAGTGGGAAATTCTTTTATTGTGATGAAAAATGTAATCCATGCTTAACGAGGTATATTATCAAAGCACGGATTATCTTTTCTTTGAGAAGCTTAGCGGTTCCAGGTTATGGCTGACATAGCACAATGACAACGGACAAAGGTCTCAGATTCAGGGCGGAATCAATTGCCTGAATGAACTACTCGTTTATTATGTTGAATCCAATTTGCAAAACTATTTGTTGCTATGACTGACAAACACGTTTCTTGTCTCACATAGCAACACACTAATATATGCAAAAAAGGAAATCGAATGGGCGTATTTTATGTCAAGTTGCCATTAATAATTTCAGTAGTCTTGAAAGAAAACATTAGTTTACATTCTCAGTTGAAAATGATAATGGTGTTTTTCTCCTCTGTAAAGAATTATGGACGTATAGGTGGTATCTGACGTCGCAAGATGTCTCTGAGACTCGAACACTCGGAGACGTCTCGATAATTGTTTTACGTATCATCAGAGACGTCTCCAGACAGAAAAAAAAAACACACACACATTCGTAGCATGTTCTATTTTCCCGCCATAAAGGTGGTATCTCACTTTGTCCCCGCGACTCGGATACTCCAGGACGTCTCCGATATATATATATATATTTTTTTCTGTCGCGAGCATTCGCGGAGATCCCGGGAGACGGGGGTGGATGTGTCCCCCTCCCTCGATTTTTTATGGGGGATCGTCCCCTTCGATTTTTAAAAAATGAAAATTTTTATGTAGTGATTAGCTTGTGAAGCTAATAAGAGGTAAAATGCATGTCAAATAAGATGCTAAATGTTATTATAAGGCAAAATTTCCGGCTTGCGCTTCGCGCTCGCAATCATTTTACATTAGTTTCTGAATAATGTGCGAGTATGCAAATTTTTTAGTGTAGTTATTTTTTCACTTTTGGGTGTTTCTGTCCCCTCCCCCCCCCCCGTCACCGCCTCCCTTCGTGACATGAAAATCGCCGTGCTTGTCGTGGGAATATCTCGGAACGTCTGCGCGACAAAAAAATCAAAAATTTCAAACCATTCTCAAATTAGTCCTCAACTAGTTCCAAATCCGTTTTTCCAGTGTAATGACAAGTGACTTGCCACCATTAGTTTATTGTTGGTTTTAGCGTCAGTTGTCCTCTCTACAATATGTCAGGTCAAACTAACGTGTCGGAAAATGTCATTTTTGATGATTAACATGCAATTAATCTAATCGCTGTGGACAGTTCTATAATGCACCTAATTCTTAACTCTTTACGTGCCGGATGCATGATATGTAGCCTACTGTTCATTGCCATACTCTTGCATGCTAGCCTACTATTGACTGCTTAATCCATGTTTTGTTCCCTACCCTCCCCTGCTTTGTGCATGATTGCGCACATTCGGAATAACGTTGATTGATTACACCGATTCTATTGTTCTGTGCACTGCACACAGGTTAATCCGCTTTATTCTGGGGCGGGCACATCCGGCTTTTAACTCTTTACGTGCCGGATGCATGATACGTAGCCTACTGTTCGGTGCCATACTCATGCTTGCTAGCCTACTATTGACTGCTTAATCCTTGCTTTGTTTCCTACCCTCCCCTGCTTCGTGCATGATTGCGCACATTCGGAATAACGTTGATTGATTACGCCGATTCTATTGTTCTGCACACTCACAGATTAATCCGCTTTATTCTGCAGCGGGCACATCCGGCTTTTAATTGGCCAATTTTCTCTTTACACAGTTTACATTAAACTTGTTGTCAGTAATTTGATGTGTTTGTCAACATTTTGATAGGACCTAGGACCTAATGCACAAACAATCACACACAATAAAAAAAAAATAATAAATAATGCCCTGGAACAATCGCAAGGTCAGATGATTGCCCTCTTATTTCTAAAAACAGAATTCGCTTTGACATTAGGGACAAATAAGAACGCCACATATTTTAAGTACAACATCGTTGTTGAAAGTTCTTTTAAAAAAGTTATGAGGAAGTATTGACTGTCATAGTACAAGGGAAAAAAACTTGGCAGTGGGGGATATAGACTCTGGCATGTACGAATTACCAGTGCAGCAGAGGGGTCGGGGCGGGGTGGCTCTCAAAGAGTTAATTGGCCAACTTTCTCTTTACATAGTTTACATTAAACTTGTTTTGAGTAATTTAATGTGTTTGTCAACATTTTGATAGGACCTAGTGCACAAACAATCGCACACAATAAAAAATAAATTCATGCCCTGGAACAATGCAAGATTCGATAATTGCCCTCATATTTAAAAACAAAACGAATTTGGTGTGACTTTAGAGACAAATAAGAATGCCACATCTTTAAAGTACAACATTGTTGTCGAAGTTCTTTTAAAAAAGTTATGAGGAAGTATTGACTGTCATCTTTAAGTATAAGGTGGAAAAAAACTTGGCAGTGGGAGATATAGACCCTGGCAAGTACGGATTACCAGTGCAGCAGAGGGGTTGGGGCGGGGTGGCACTTAAAGAGTTAAACAAAGTTTTAACAACCTTTAACTTCAAGTTAACGAGAAAATAGATAAATTAGCTTCCTCCGACATAAAACTCGCAAAGCCATATCAAATTCTAAACAACCTATACCCCTAGTTTAGAATTCTTTAGAAATGTGTGAACATAATTGATCCCGAATGACGTCATCTGAATCTACTTTCGTACGATAGGACGCACGCTTCACTGACGCTTCATAGAGAAGCGTGCAAATCAGCGTTGCATTCTCGTCTCATTACCCTTACTATTTTCGTGCGACAGCACAACTCTAAACCCCGGAACAGAATACGGGCCCTAGGGTTCCAGATTGCACCCTAAGGTTCAATTTTACACCCTATACGGTGCAAGATTTCACCTCTTGGGTGCAGAATTGAGCCTTATGGGTGCAAACTTGAACCCTTTTGAGTGCTAAGATGCACCTATAGGGTTCAAGATTGCACCCCTAAGGTTCAATTCTGCACCTGAGAGGTGCAATCCTAAACCATATTGAGTGCAAAGGGGGTTGCAAAAAAAAAAAAGTTATACCAACAGGGTCGAATATTTCACCTCGCGGCCAGTCATGGGTGATACAACAGAAACACACACTCAACCTGATGCACACACCACATGCACACCAACACGCTTACAGTCCAACCAGTATGCACATACAAATCACTTTACGCATAATAATGTGTCTAGAAAGATAAAGTATAATAAACATGGAACTTAGGAAACTATATCAAGTTATTACTTTAATTTCCCACTCTCAATTCGTATAATATAGAGATACTCCTGTCATTTCACTGTAAATTATACATACAAAAATTGAAAGAGTTACAATATGCTTAATAACATAAATTATTTTAAGGCGTGATATTTCAACGATAATATCAAAGAACTCATTTATTTGTCATGACTATAATAAGTTTTAAACGGCAAGAAAATACACAGACTTGTTGCTATACACAAAAAAAAAAAAACTGTTCTACTTTAGAAGGTACAACTTTATGACACTCAAATTTGTTACCTACATTTTTATGGCACATAATGAATTCCATGTTTACAAAAGGGCACTAAATTGTACATAATCTGTAAAACAATCGACGCAAGTGTGTTTTCAAAAATGCATGCAATATAAATGTCACCATCGTGGAATATAATGGTGTTAGCCTATGTCAGTTAAGCATTAATTCATCCAAACACAAAATCATGGATACATATATAGAAGAATATACAAGGTATTAATGTAAAACAGTTTAGGATTAAGGCAACATCAGATACAACAATTTAATATCACGGTAAAAGCATAAGTAAATTGGGCAACAATTTTGTATTCAACATTATTTTGGCACCCTACCAACCGAAAGTTAGAAAGTCAAAAGTCAATGTTAGCCAAATCATATCTCATTTTTAGATAACCAGCATAAAATCTAACTTCATTTATATCATGAACCATTCCCGGCAAAAGGTATTGCATCATAACTAAAAAATATATGCATTTTTGCTATTCTGCAAGTCCTTTCTATGTTGTTTTATTTAATTCAAAACGAGAGTATTGTCGACCATTTTGGCATTTTCTGAAAGGGTAGAATTCTTCCTTTCACTCGTAAATAGCGTTTTAAATGACCAAACCCGGTCACTTCTGAAACAAAAGGGGAGACAAAAGAACAAATGCTCAAAAATAGAATTTGATGAGATGAGGATTATCAGTCAATGAAATCATAATACATGTTTCACATTTCTCCTAAAAATGTTTTTAGGTTTCGATTATACATTTTTTTCTCCCAATGAATAATTTGTCAAAAGATACCAGTACAATGGGAAAAAAACAAAAACAAAACAAACCAACACCCCGAAAAGAAAGATTCTTTCGTGCTATTGTAGTGCTGCGTTGCTAAGGAGGATGCTCACCAAAATCAGGGGTCATGATCATGAAACAAAATATGTAATAAAAGAAGCAAATTTGGAGTGTTGCAGAAACTACTGTAGCGACCCAGTCTGCTACTAAAAATGTAATGCAGAAAAACGTAAGAGGGCACAATTCTACTTTTGGGCTTTGCGTAAGCGCCGAGACGCAAATTTCTCGTGCGTATTTCCGCGCGCGATAGGGTATAAATATCGGTTCCAGAGCTCAAAAATTGGAGTTGTCCTCAGAAAGCTGAGCTGGAAGGACGGTCAGAAATTAGAGCGAATACCGAATACTGGTAATATGTAGTGGCGTTAAACCGATATTCTTTGTTTTGTTTTATGAACTGATGAACATTAAAGAACAAGAATTTAAAACTAATTCTACAATGTGTTTTAATTGCAAGTGTTCCCATTGACTGCAATATAAATCTCTAATATTAATCCCCTACAATTTTACCTACGGACAACAGTGTTAGGCCTATTCTATACACAGTAGGCCTACTTCTCAACTCTCCACCTCCATATACTTTGGGAAAACGAATCTACATCCTGCTATACAGATCTCTACATCCAGCCATAATATCAACAACTCGCTCGCATCAATAATGGCTCACAACTCGTCGGCCGACGAAGAGGTTAGAGGTCAAGATAAACACGGCCCGCCAGCAACTAGGACACGCTCGAAGTCCGGCGGCCGTCACACTACAAACCGGCTTTGCAATACAAGACTTAATTTCCCTTGGCAACGGCAGAAGAAAGATTTCATCTCTAGATCTTGGTGCTTTACTTTTCCATTGTACCGGTATATTTTGGCAATTATTCATTTGCAAAAACCAAAACGTAACAGATATTTAAAACACATATATCAGTTTATTCACTGATAATTCCCATCCTCTAAAATTTCATTGTAGGGCCATTGTTCTCTTATCTCCTCTTTTGTTTAAGAATTTATCGGATATGGTCATGCAGTGCTCTATGGAATTACAAGGGACAAGATACCAAAATGGTCGCCAACACACTGCTTATTAATGAATTATAACAGTTAACACCTGTAAAATAGAAAATGCATTTTCCAATCCTATATATACCCGCAACTTCCATTCTTTGGTATGTTTCAAAATAAGCAAATCGTCACGTTTTAATATATCTTGTAACAGCAATAACATTTTTCTAATTATCAGAAACATTTGATGTAAAAAAAATAATAAGAACGCTGATTTGTGTAAGAGTAAAAGGAGCTGTAGGACAATAGTATCTCTTGACACACATGAAGCTACAAATAAATGTTGCGGGTAAACTATCAAGATATTAAACAAAAAAAATAACAGCATTGTTTTCCTACCATATCGTGGAAATTTCAAACCAAATAATGTAAAAGGAATCAAAGTGGCAGCATGTACGTGAATGTTGACGTGTTTGATGATCAATGGATTCCTCTGGATGACTACGGCTATAGGGGTTGGCAACACCGGCTCCTAAGATGTAAAAAAAAGACAAAAAAGATATGTTAAATAAATCACAATCGGAATTTGCTATTAGTATTATTCGTGCAATAAAAGGCCCTTTTAAAGATGAGAAAACCTAACATTTTCGCTGGAAATTTATTCCGGGATACTTTCAGGAGGACACTAAGAAAAATGTGTTTCTTCTCCTTTTGAACCACCCACGACTCCGAACAAGTTCAGAAAATGAGTGAGAGATTGAGTGATGATATTGTTTTTTTTTTTTTTACATTTTTTTTTTTTTTTTTATAACAGAAATAAAGGATTTCCCCCTTGTTCTTGTTTTTTTTTTTTTTTTTTTTTTTTTTTTTTTTTTTTTTTTACCTTATTGATGAAATCCTTCTCGTTAAACGTCAGTGGAGTGTCAGGTAACGTGCAGCAACTATCAAATCTGCATAGTTAGTATTAAATGAAAACATATATTTTGTTATAAGTAAACCGATAAGGGTCAAGTCAGATTATGTACTACCAACATTTCTAGGCTTTCACTACAATGCATGAACAACGCACTCAAACTATTGAAAAAATGAATACTGACTTCATAGGCCTACATTTGCATATACAGTAAAAAAAAAATATATATATATATATGTATATATATATATATATATATATATATACAAATGAAAAAAAAAACACGTAAAATAAAATAAATAATAAAGATATACACCAATATAAGTATAATCAATTAACATGATTAACAATAAAATATGATCCAGAGGCACGTACCTATCGTCAGAACTTGCACCTTTCCACTACAGCCTGCCCTATTTCAGAGTCTCTGGTGATCCATCCGTCACACCCTCAAGAGAGCCTCTGGATCCAAACAAAGACAATTACGCGATTAATATTAGATTTCAAACATCAAATACAAATAAAGCTTGCCTCGATATACATTTTCCACATTCCCATTTCTTGCTTGATTAGGCCCTTAAATTTGAGATATTTAACATGTTTAAAGGCAATAAAGTGGCCTAGTATTAGCGCCTCACCTCAAGTCCTCATCTACTAAATCTTGCCCCCTTCCTTTAATCACGGAACACAAAATTTTTTGAGCAATGAAGTCTAATAAAATATATCGAATTGATTGATAACACATTTATTCGCTAATTACTAAAAACCAAGAAGTGAAACAAGTATTTTTGTTCTCCTCAAAACATTTAAATTTTCCTTTGTGAACATTTTTATAGTTTAATTTAGGAAATGTAATCTCAAAAGGTACATGTTATTGTATATTAAATTTTATGAGACCAGCTTTTATAATAGTGAGCTTATAAAAACCCATAACACCATCCACGTCAGTTCAGTCTCGCTTTAGATGATATTTTTAAAACATGAGGGATCAAAATTACTATTGATAGCTTGGAATGTCCGGTAATAGTCTCTCAGCCACTTGTACACTCTTTCCTATCCTGTCCATCTGCATCTATACACAAGTCATGATACAGGGAAAATAAGGAGAATTCTACAAACATATCTTGATAATCAAAAGATGTTTGACAAGAAAATTGATCATTTACTCTCAGTTTTGTTGAATATGCATTTAACGAAAATTGTATTTGAAATAGAAGAATAGTTAAACTTGAAATGTTATATATATATATTTTTTTTTTTTACTCATTTTCTTTTTTTTTTGGCCGTCCCTTATCTCTCTTTTTGTACTTTGCTGTCAAAGTTGACAGATTCGATGGACCCTTTGACCTTTCCTGTGAATTCCAATATTCGATAATGGGTGAACTAGGTGACTTACTGAAACTAATTTCTCCAAAGAGTTGAACCATCGACATTCTTTCCCCTTGGCTTGTGTTCAAATCTGCTATATAGCCAAACACATTATCGCATTTTCCGCAGCTTAATACCCTCTTACTTGGGGTATGCTGCAATACAGGTATTGTATAAGGTGTGTTCATTCCCGACTTATTTAACGCCTGCTTTCTATACAGATATGCATGTAGCGGTAATTTAATCATATTTGTATACACATTAATTGAATTTGGGTGAATTATATTCATAATTATTCAAACATAAAAGTGGTTTTAACTAGAAGGAAAGAAAAGGTTTCACCATTTAACAATCGTAGGTTAAGCTTCCTTGTCTTTCTAAACAACAACAAAAATATATCAACACCACAAAGACAAGTTTGCTATCAGTGATGGAGGTATTAAAAAAAGTCTTAACCAACATTTGAAAAGCCATAATAATAATGGGTATGTTGGCATCAACGGAAATACAAATGAATAAAACAGTCACACTACACAAAATCTACCCCCTCTTTCTCTTGATCTCTATCTCGTGGTAATAGAATACAAATGAATAGTTGATATAGCGTACCCGTAGGGAATACCGGACAGTAGGGAATACCGGACGGTCACCACATGTCCAGCCCTAGCTGCTAACATAAGATCAACTGAGTTGAAATACCGGCATCTATTGGTCAGGTGGTCTGTCTGGGAAGGTTGAATGCTGTATTCGACAACAACAAGTGAGAAATCTCCGAGAAAACTATCACAATCTGTCAAGGTAGGAAAATTTACAGCCTGAAAAATGGCCTGATGTAAAAATTGACTTCTTAGAGAATGTAATGGTATAAAAATAGAACTGGGGAATGACCTCTATTTCATGCATTATGGACATGTGTGGAGGGTGGGCCAAACGTGTATGAAGTGTATGCACTGTACAAAGCCTGTGTATTGGGGTGGTAGTGTGTTGAAAAGTGCTTGTCAGTCATTTTTTGTGTAGGGAATACCGGACACCACATGGACGGTTGTTTGTTATACTTCCGGGTTGAGTTGCTAAGCATGTAGATCAAATAGTAAGTTCCATATATAATGTATTATATTTATTTATTAAATTGTTTGACAATTTTGAAATGTCTATTTCTCTTTATTAATATTGTGATATGTCATGATCTACATGAGATATAAAGTTAATAATAATGGTATTTATTCAGAAATCAAAATCGTAGCCACATGGCTAAATTGCATATGATTTTTACAAAGTTTTGTATACACAATATATAATGGTAAATAATAAGCATAACATAAATCAAAACTGGCTTTAGAAACAGGTAAGGAATGTACGATACTCTTATGAGGATAATTTATATATCAGTTAAGAAAGTAAAGAAAGTCGAAGTGTTAGATTTGAATATTCAGACTAATGACATATTAGAAGGTATATCATCTACACAGAAAAAGATGAGGAGAGTAACAGAGTAATCGCTGGAAATAGGAGAGAATGTTTAAAAGGTATGCATGTGAAGAGAAAAGACACAGTTGAAAGAGAGAGCACGATATAGTAATATTGAAAAAAATATATAGAAAATTAACGAAGTATAACAACAATTATATAGTATTATATGATACAATAAAATGGATCAACATTAATACGATTACACTTTGGTACGCATAATTCAATACATTAGTAGAGAAGGTCCATTTGAAAAAGGGTATGTTAACCACTTTGGACTTGAAATTTGGGGTATCAATGTCTGCTTATTTAATAGATAGAATACTAAAACGAGTGTAAGAATTTGAGGCATAATACAAGTAAAACAAAGATGTGAAAATTATAATGGCACTTGCTAATTCGCTGATTAATCATGACATTTTGTAAGAGTTGGGTGGTAAAACTGGTTATATCATTATATCATACTAACACCAAACTACTGTTTATAAAGAGCTACGGGGACGTTAAGTTGCAGAAGATGGTGATTTTAAAGGGTTACATATCATTCAGCAATCTCACAAGGGATGGAATAGGGCTGCGCCTGCATCGTTCTGTTCTACACCTAACTGGAGCATAGGGGGTTACTCTTCTTAGTGATCTAGATAGTACTTCCTGTCTGAGAGGGGGTAGCCAGTTTCTAAATTCAACTGAACTCTGCAACGTTCTAGCAAAGCGACAGCACAGATCATGACGCCTTGATTCGAGCGTTACAAGTCCAGTCACAGCTAGTGCATTATTATATGTCACATATTGGTGACCTAAGATTATCCTAAAAGCTCTTTTTTTAACTCGCTCAATTTGTGAACACTGGTCAACAGTGAGGGCTGAGTGCCAGACAAGGACCGCGTACTCCACTAGTGGCCTGACATACCCAGTGTATACAGTCAGGAGGTCCTTCCAAGGAAGTTGAAAGGGTTTGAGCTGTCGTAGCATGTACATTCGTCTATTGGCTTTCACAAGCATGTTAGTAATATGCGTATTCCATTTGAGATCAGACTGCAAGAATATGCCAAGTATTTTTACGGCATTTACCTCTTCAAGAATCTGGCTACCCAACTCAACATGAAGGGAAGGAAGCTGAGTTTTACCAAAGTATATTCTCATTACGTGACACTTGCTGGCATTAAGCATCATGTTGTTCACGTTACACCAGGTATTGAGATAATCAAGGGTATTTTGAACTTCACTGACCGTGTCCCGTGTTTTCGCTTCAGCCAGAGTCATGTCATCTACATATTTCCACTTTTCTAAGCTTCGGAAAATGAACTATTCAGAATGATGCTAAGTGGGGCGCTGAGTTCACAGGCAAATGTTTTGATAAGTCTGGCTGGAACACCGTCAGGACCAGAAGACGTACCCATGTTTCTTTTTTTAAGTTCCTGGTATACTATCCAAGGGTGAACTACAGGGGGTACCCTAGGGGAGGGAAGAAAGCTAGGGAGTTTGGAAAGTTCTAAAGGAGGTATGTCTTGAGCAACTTCGGTGAAAACCTTGTTAACTCTTTATGCGCCACTTGAAAAACCGGCCTGTGCCACATTATTTCAGGGAGGCGCATTCCAGGCCGATCTTTATAGAGTCTGCTGAACTAACTTGCTATAACTTTTTACTGCTTGAACCTAGCAAAAAATATTGTGTAGCAAAGTTGTAGAGTATGAAATTTCCGTTTTGGTGATGCCACACTCGTTGAATTGTCAATTATCATTTGTATAATAATCATAGATATATGTTGTTTGATTTTTTATATTTATGACAACTTTTTATTCCTCAGAATTGTCTTTTTTACCAATGAAGACATACTCTCAAACCAAATGCATTAGAAAGCTGAACTTCTAAGCTTTCTTTTGGTATATCATACTCCCATACTTCTAATAAAATACTTAGGCTATAGCTTATTGGAGAAAAAAAAGTTCAAATAAGAAAGATCAAAGCGCCCCTCTCAGTCACTCTGACAACGGGGTAATCCCTCCCAGCGACCCCCTACGCCTGCCGCGGCGGCCACTCCTGACAATGGGGGTAATCTCCCCCATAGAAATCTACCTCCCGGTCATCTACCATTGACAATGGGGTGATCTCCCCATTGAAATTACCCTCTTCCTGGTCATTGTCGATATCCTGCTTAGCGGGAAGTGAAAGGAACATCAGAGGGATACATCTTCTTCTTCTTTCTTTTGTTTCCCTTTGTAATGAAGAACTTGATTGATTTTGTTCTTTCCACACTGTATGTATACAAGTACAGTTTACTGTAATATCAGATGTACAAGTATATGAGGACTTGGAATCCAATATCCTCACTTTCATTATGCATATTTTTTGCTGCACTCATTTGAAGAAATATTTGAAGAACGAGAATCAAAATGTATTCGATTAGATAATAAATTTTGAATTATAAACTACATGTATATCTCATGGTTTTCAATTTATTTTATATTGAGGTTTATTGATGAGTGGAATATACAATGAATGGAATAGATATTAGCAGGAAACACTGAGAGAGAGAGAGAGATAGAGAGAGAGAGAGCAAGAGAGAGACGGAGGTGAGGAGAGAATAAAGTAGAGAGATAACAAGAGTAAAAAAAAAGTCCACCGAAAAACGCTAAATACGCTGTTATTTCAAATGTAACACCATGACGAAAAGTAGTTTATCCGAAAGCGCGAATTGTATACAAGGTAAACAATGCGTAGCGCGAATAATTGCTGCCCGCTACGAGCGGTAATATGAATGTCTAATTGACTCGTGTGCTATTGTGCAAAATTGCGAACATGGCACCCCTACGTACGTGCAATTCTGCGAACGTGGCACATAAAGAGTTAATGGCTTCAGCTACTTCTTTGGCTTGGGGATGCTCGGCTCCTGGAACATGAATTGTCTGACTGGATTGCCGTCTGGACGTCATGACTTTGATATGTCGGTACCATGAAGTAGGATCGTCAGACTTCAGTTGGACGATACGGTCATTATAGAACCTTCCTTTTGCTTTCTCAATGGATCTCTTAACTCTGTTCCTACAGGCTTTCCAATCACCTTCTGGACCACTGACGAAGAGACGCTGACGCTTAATGATCATTGACTTAATTTCTGTAGTGATCCATGGCTTATCTCTGTCAAGGATTTTGACCCTTTTAGTTGGAAAGAAAGTGTTCATGTCAGAAAGAAGAGATGTATAAAATGCATCACATTTTTCTGAAGCTGTGATAGCTTCATTGACCTCTGACCAATTGTAATTAGCAATCCAACGACCAAATGATCTAATGTCAGAATCTCGCATGGGTCTGACAGTACGTGTAGTGGTGCTGTTTCGACTGCTCCGACCTGTTGACTTTGGTAACCAATTGACGGCGTTATGGTCACTCATACCTATTGGTGAGGTGATTTCTGGAATGTCGTAGAAATCTTTCATATTTGTCAAAATCTTGTCCAGTATGGCTGCGTTTCTAGTCGGACTCTTTACTACCTGGAGCAGAGATGTATTCGTCCAGATAGTATCCGTCTTCAGTTGGTTGAAGTCACCCATTATCGCGAATCCAGCTGTAGGGTGTTTTGATTTCAGTTTATCGATCGAATTAATGATGTGATCGATGAGATCTTGCTCTCTGCTATCATTGGGAGGTGAATATACGGCAGCGAGAAAGATGTTGGAATGCTCCCTTGGGAGTCGATGAGGGCGGACATGACACCAGACGATCTCCAGATCGTCTGGAACACTTAGCTCTGGTACGATCGAAGGATTCATTTTGTCACTGATGTATAAGAAGACACCTCCTCCTCTTCGATGTGCTCGAATTTTCGAAAAATGTGCATATCCTTCAATGTTGAAATAACTTATATTGTCTGGGGTGAACCATGTCTCACTTATGGCGCAGACATCGAATTGATTGTGGCAGATCAATGTTTCAAAATCATCAAATTTGTTTGCTAAGGATCTCATATTACTCATGAAAATTCTCGGTAAGTTATGTTTCAGACGTACGTGACTAGCTGTCATAGTGGTAGATATTGCCACAAGGTGTGATCTATCGACACACCTTAACTGTGTACGAGGGTTTTCTTGTTCATCATTTCTGTATTTTCGTCTCGAGGCTCTCACTTCAATATTTCGGGGTTTGCGACATCCCCCTCGACATCCGCGGGTCGTCTGGATACCATACTCCTTAGCAACCAGCTTTGTTTGAGTTGGCAACGGAGTCTTTTGGAGCTTACGACGTAATCCGTAAAGCTCGTTAACAGAGTACTTTATACGAGGCTGATCCATTGTTCGGAGTTTATTGTTCGGCGGTGGCTCCGAGTAGTAATCCGGGTACAGGTCCAGCGACCGCTTGATATTGACAATGTCATTGACTTTGATAAAATTTGCTTTGTCGACACAAACTAACAGGAGAAGTATATATGTGGTGAACACATATGTAAGCAATGGAAATCGAAGATTTAGAACAGACATTTCACCAACAATCAGAGTTCAATATTGCACATAATCCGGTTTAAAATGGTCACAGTTATATATGTTCAGTACTTACTCCTTTCAACAGAATCAAAATAACTCAATATAGGTCTCTAAAATGTTGAAAACATAGCGACATTTTCGCTCACAGCAGCTAGGAAACAGCGCCCTCATTATAGAAGTTATTCTAAGTGTTTTGAAATTTTGTAGTAAAAGGCATATAATCTTCTAAAAATGAATAATGTTATAAAGAATCAATACAAACATGTTAAGTTGATGGTTTACATTCAAATCAGTGCTTCCGGACAGATCTTTATACCAAAAAAAGGGTAAAAACATACTGTCCGGTATTTCCTACACTGTAGGGAATACCGGACAATTTACGATGACGTCATTATTTGCATATAACTGCCTCACCAAATATTTGATTACCTCAATTTTTTTTGGAAAATGAAGTTCAATGATGTAGCTAAGCAATGAAAATCTTTTTTCTTTTGTGATTTAATTGGTTTCCTGTGCTAATTAAGCAAATGAGCTTAAGTGGCCGGTATTCCCTACATCTACCCTAACATACTTTGTTATAACAGACATTACATGAGATAACCATAATATTTCAATAACTCAAAAAATGGTAAAATAGTGCATTTCTTACCTGTCAATAAGGATCACAAGGAGAAGTCTGTACACAGGAAAATTTCAAAATGAATAGTGGTGACAATAGCACTTGATTATGCTGCTGGACTCTTCAAATTTTCTGGGGGTGTGGCAGAGGGGTTAGTCACTAAGGGGTAGTAGACATATAGTTTCTCTAATGATGAAATTAGTACTGGCAAAAATATAATACTAAAATTGGGTGCGATTTTCTGCCAGGTCTTACAAAAAGAAAACGGCACTACAAGAGTGTTAAAACAAATTGACATCGAATTCCATCAAGTACCACACCCTTGAACCGAGTGAGATGGGCCACATTACCGTTGGTAAAGCCGCGAACATTAGTCTGAGTTACAGACAATATCGGACGAGAATGTTAAGTTAGTTGATAGTTTTCCATTAATATCCTTATAAAAAGATAGTTGATGGACGAATTTTTGCTCAAATAACTTATTTTTAAACATGAATCCAAAATATATAATAACAATGTGATTTTAATGAATATAGGATCATTTAAATAAAAGCATGGTTTCTGGCAGCCATTGCTTGAGGCTATTCAAGGGTGCAACTTTGCACCCGTGCTCTGTGCACCCTTTAATCTCAGTGCATGCACCCCTTGGAGTGCAAAAGCACGCCCTCAGGGGTGCACACGCTCAGAATAGATGATGTGCACCCCCATTGAACCCTTTCACTTTTTAGTGCGTTTAACCGGCCAACATAATGAATTTGAGGCATCTATGATTTTGTAAATTGGCCCCACAGCATATCCTGCGTCAAAAACTCGACCGGTCATGTGCAATTGTGGGACCCGAAGAGAAGAAGAATGACATGCAGGGATACAATATTTCAGTAATTCCACGGTAAATTAGACATTTAAAAAAATGAAATAATAATAATGATAAAAAAAAAAAAATACAATATGCTTAATAAAATGACTTATTTGTAGGCATGATGTTTTAAAGGGATTTGGTAACTTTTAAAAACAAGAGCAATTGGGTCAAGATTAATAAAATTATATTGCTCCAACAGTCAAATGGAAGTTATTTACTATTTTAAAACAGTGTAACAAGCGATGCTAAGCATACAGCCGAACACCAGTAAATGTACTAACCCTCTGTCGCAAGCTCAGCAGACGGGGACTACACAACAGGAAATGGGTGTATGTTGTGCTGTTTTTGAAAAGCACACGGTTTTATAATCAATTCGGGGATGGTTGAAAATTTTGAGTATAAAATCATTGATATCTCGAAGGTAAAGCGAGCAATTAGCTTGCATTTTAAAGAGATACCAGACTGACCTAAGTGTTGGCAAAATGAGCTGATTCAAATAAATTGTGATTTGAATATCGTTCGATGTTACTACATCCATTTAAGGATAATATGAAAAAACTAATTTATTTTTCATGAAAAAAAAAGTTTAAAACGGCAAGAAAATACACAGGCTTGCTATACAAAACAACATTAAATAAACAAATAAAATAAAATTGTATCGTCCTTTATGTCCTACTTTAGAACTTACAACTTTATGACACTGAAATTTGTTTCCTATATTTCTATGGCACATATAAATACCATGTTTACAAAAGGGCATTGTACATAATCTCTATGACTAGCAACGCCAGTGTGTTTTCAAAAATGCATACAGTATAAATGTCTTCATTATGGAATATAAGGGTTTTTAGCCAATGTAACTTGTTAAGCATCGATTCATCTTATCACCAAGCCATGGTTACATACATGGAAGAATATCCAAGTTATTAATATAAAAAAGTTAGATAAGGATTAAGACAACATTAGATACAAAAATGTAAAATAACAGTAAAAGCATAAGTAAATTCGGCAACAATTTTTATTCAACTTTGTTTTGGCATGCTACAAACTGGAAGTCAAAGTTAGCCGATTCATATGTCATTTTTAGATAACCAGCATAACATCTAACTACATGAATATCATGTACCCTTACCGGCAATAATTATTGCATCATTACTAAAACTATCTGCATTCTTTTCCTTTTTTGCAAGTCTTTTGTGTGTTGCTTTATTTAGTTCATAATGAGACTATTGTCAACCATTTTGGTATTTTCTAAAAGGGTAGAATTCTCCCCTTTTACTCCTGAGAGTGGTAAATGACCAGACCCGGTAATTTCTAAAACAAAAGGGGAGACAAATGAACAAATGCTCAAAATAAAATTGAGGAGATGGGGATTATCAGTCAATAAAATCATAATACAGTGCACATGTTTCACATTTCTCCTAAAAATATTTTCATTTATTTATTTATTTTTTTTTAATGAATAATCGCCAAAAGATACCGGTACAATGGGGAAAAAACCAAACAAACAAAACTAACAACCCGGAAAGAAAGAATCATGATTATGAAACAAAATAATATGTACTAAAAGTAGAAAATTTTGAGTGTTGCAGAAATTACGAACCGGATTTGCAATACAAGACCTGATTTCTCCTGTTGACGACAGAAATAAATTAATCTTTGTAGATCTTGGTGTCTTACTTTATTCATTTTCCAAAAGGTATAAACAAAACGTAACAGATATTTAAAACACATTTTACAATAATATTCACTGATAATTCCAATCTTCCAACATGTCATTGTTGTGCCATTGCTCTTTTATCTTCCCTTTTTTTAAAGAATTTATCGGAACTTGTCACCCATCTTTATGGAATAAAATGGGACAAGATACACTCTTAATGTAAAAGAATGAAAAAAAGGCGACATTAATTTAACTCTAATCGAGTGTAGTTTAGCTCTTTAACCCTTTGAATGCCACGGGCTTCTACAGAAGCCGAGATAATTCCATAATATATTGACAAACTTTTGCAGCTTTTCACCAGCTTTTTGGGGCTAAATTCTTGAGGAATGGGACAAAGATATATATTTTTTCAATATCCATTAATGAAATAACCTAGTTACGTTGAAAAAAATGAGAAAAATTCACTTCATTTCAACATTACCACATTCCCGATCTAAACTTTTGGCGTACGCGTACGCGTCCGGAGGGGAAGAAATACTGAAATAAAGCTAACTCGAGAGGAAAATACGAGAGATATATAAAAAAAAAAAAAAAAATTGAGAATGAGAAGAAGAGAGAGAAATAGAAAGGTTAAGGGGTTAAATCAATGTTCATTATTATAGATATATACAAAGCATTAGTTGCATGGAGATTAAGCCTGTCGTTTTCTGATTCTCGCTAGGTTATATATACTTATCACGATAAAGAAAGGGGTTCATTATCTGACATTTTGCTTTAACTATTTTGTTGTAACTATACTGATGTAATGAAATGTAAAGTATGCCAAATGCATTATGCATTATAAGTTATAAATCCAGATTTTATTTTAAAACTTACACCTGCGCTTTTAATGAATGGTGCTTTTTCAAGGGTGATATTGTCCAGAGGTGCGAAGCCGGCCGCTATGATCTTTAATCCATATGTTATAGAAACAATTTGAAATAAACAGGACCTCTTTTCAAGCGCTATTCAGGCTTATCGATCGATCCGTGCGTGCTGCACATGTATTACGCACTTTGGATTGTGAATCTACTCGAAAGGAAGAAAGCAGAACTTCTGCCAAAATAACTCGTCTTATATTTAGAATTGATGAATATGCCTTACAGTGTTAGATAGAAAAATGTCTGCCCTTTCATGTTTACATATGTACTACGAATCATGAAAATGAACGAGTTAGATGCAAGGAGTAATGAAAGCACAGAACATAACAAATTTCTATAATACTGTCAGTGTACAAGAAATCGCTCCGCCACAAGGGTTACAATCGCGTTTCACAGGCCCGCGCTCAAAACGTTAAGAGTTAAAAAATATGTTTCATCAACTCATTCCTGTATCCCGGAGACGCCCGCTCGGGAAGGAGTGAGTCGAAAACGCGGCTCTTTCAAAGAGCTCACTTTGACCAATCAGGAACGGCTATTTTTGCGCTGTCCCCTTGCGCAGTTCATGCTGAAAAATGTTGTCGTAACAACCATATTTTAACATTGCCGGTGGACAACCACAGCTGCAGAATTTTTCGGAGGAAATAATCAACATTTTAAAAGGTGAGGAAATGCTAGATGCCAAGTAAATTCCTGCGACGTGAAAGATGCTTATATTTGACCTTGTGAGGTGTGTTAAACTGTTAATTATGCAGAATACGGTACTCATTTTTTTTTTTTTTAACTTACTTCAGCGCGGCAGAAAACCAACGGGCTCATAAATACTCATAGCAATCTTTGCACATGCGCAAAACCTTTACCAAAAAAACTTCCGGCTGCTCATTATACATGAGGAATTTCATGAATATTACCCGCGCATTGAACTTCTGGAAAGACATTGAATCATATAAAATAATATTTTGAACGATAGGCCTACCAAGCATGTTTTTTTTTAAATATATTTATTTAGCCCTCCACAGGCTGCTTTATTTCCATAACAAAATCAATATAGCATACATATAATCATACAATATAAACAATGCAAATAACTTCTCTAAATAAACAAGGGCTGAAGTAGCTGCCACTTCAGAGCAAATTTCCTTTGCAGTCCAGAAATATTACATATATACCTTTCATTATGATAATAATGAATAACCTTCCACTTCATTGTATCAAATACTGGAGTTTTTTTTTTACTCAATTTATCTAAAAACATTTGTTGCTTGATCAAAGTTACAACGCAGTTTAATGCATCGTTTATTTTTTGTTCAAAACCAAATATAATTCTTTCTTTGGTAAAATTAAATTCCAAACGTGTACAGCCGTATAACCATTTAGAAGTCTTCTTCCAAATTTGTTTAGTATACTCACATTCACAAAAAAAGTACAATATCTTCTAATTGTTGATTACAAAACGAACACTTTCCATCGTCAACTATTTTCATCTGATACAGTTGTTTGTTCAAAAACAAAATTCTGTTTACAATTTTGTATTGAAAATATCTTAAAGCAATATCAGGGGTAAAACGAATTATCATAATATGGATTTTTCGTATTTTCGAACTTTCCGGAATGAAATGCAATTGATGTTCCCACTTTTGACAAATTGACTGCATACATGAAGACTTTCCTAACAATGAATTGCATTTATAACGACAACCTTGTAAGTCATGCATAAGTATCTTTATATACGATGGCATTATCGGATTCGGTAGGTTTCTATCACATGTTTCTATATTTTTGCGGTATCTATACCTCATTACATGACGTAATGAGTGATAAGTAAAATAGTTCAACTTTATGCCAAATGTTTCTTCACATTCGTTCTGGTTTAATAAATTACCCCTTTTGCCAATGAGGTCATTGATACATCTCATACCTTTTTCATACCAAGCTCTGTAAAACATTGACTTATTACCAATTTAAATACTGTTACTTTTCCACAAAGGGTTATCTAACCAATTATTTCCTTCTAACCGACTCAGTAAAGATAAAGCAGCAAATACTTCTTTCCAAAAAGGATTAGAAACTTCATGAGATAAAGTGGAAAAATAACGATAACCAAAGCCTAATACAAAAGGTTTTTCTAAAAACGACTCCATTAAATGACTCACATCCTGACACATATTTAAAACCAATTTTCGAACCCAGGTCTAATTCAATGCATTACAAAAACATTCGATGTCTGTCATTTTTAGCCCTCCTTCTTCATATGTGCCAATGGGGTCTTCCCACGAGTCCTTGGTCCCACGAGACCTCGGTCCCACGAGTCCTCGGTCTCACGAGGCCGAGTATTTTTCCCACGAGTCCTCGGTCCCACGAGGCCGAGTATTTTTCCCACGAGTCCTCGGTCCCACGAGTACTCGGTCCCACGAGTCTTCGATCCCACGCGTACTCGGTCCCACGAGTCCTCGGTCCCACGAGGCCGAGTATTTTCTGATTTATGATGGAAAATTCTCAAATAAATACTAAATTCATAATCTCGTAAGTTGTGATTAATACAACGGGCATTGGTTTGCTGCAGCATTGGTAAATAGGGGCAATATTATGATTTATACTTGAGTAGCATCAGGTTACTCTGAGGGGGACCCACGGGGCACTGGCCCCGGATAGGGGAAAGGGGACTCCGCAAAGGATGAAAGGAAATAGGAGAGAGAGAGAGAGAGAGATAGGAGGGGAAGGAGAGAAAGGGAAAAAAAAGGGGGAGGGGTGGGTAAGAAGAAAAGAGGAAAAGGGGCAAAAGACAAAGAACAAAAAAAAAAAAAAAAAAAAAAAGGAGGAAGAAAAAAAAAAACGGATAGGGAGAAGAGAGAAGAAGAAAATAAAAGAAAGAAAAAAAAAATAAAAAGAAGAAAAAAAGGGGCCTGAGCACGTCTCCACAAAACTAAAATAACATGCGAGCAGAAAGTTTTGAGGCTAAATGAACATAATCTTGTATAATTGACAAAAACTATATTCCTGACTAAGACGCAGGTCCGTCGAAAATTTCACATGAAATGAATAAAGAAATTGGCGTTATTGCATTATCCCGACTATTTGTTTTTGTTTGATGACTGCCAATTGGTGAAGCGCTATGTTGTTTAAAAATACAATATATAATATAAATAATTAATCTGGATTTTAATAATAAAAATAATAATAAATAAATACAAAAATAATAACAATAATAAGTGCGAGCGAAAATTGTTAGAGTTCCATGGAAGAAAAAGGAGTGTGTAAAGCCCATTTCAGCTTAACAAAAATTATATATCACCCGCGAAAGTTGGGGGGGGGGGGTGATTGTACATGCCACCCCCCCCCCACCTGGTGTCTACGCCCCTGTTTGGGGTTCATGAATTACGATCTCTCAAATTCGAGATTAGATTTGAATGTAAATCATTTGATAAGGATGTAATTGGGATTTCTCAAGGATGTAAATCTTAACTTTTCATGTAAAACGAAAGAACCACAATCTTTAAAAATATATCCGCAACTAAAAATATTTAGTACATTGCGGAAACTTACATCCGAGCCGTCTAAAAATAATGCCGTGTCATCTGCATACTGTAGTATCTTAAATTCCTTTGGACCAACACAAATACCTTTCACAGATTGTGAGTTTCTAATTACAATCCCAAAAATGTCTATGCATAACAAAAACAAATATTTGCTCAGTGGGTCACCTTGCCTACAGCCTCTTTCTATCTTAAATCTATGCGTAATTTGTCCATTAACCAAAACACTTGAATAAGCATTCTTATACAGTATATTTATCCATTTCCAAAAAGAGTTACCAATATTAAAAAATGAAAGTATTCTAAATAAAAACTGATGTGAAACGGTGTCAAAAGCCTTTTCAAAGTCTATCAACAAAATCATACCAGGAATATTGTTTTGTTCTGTATATGCAATTAAATCACATATAATTCTAATATTCTCACCGATAAATCTCCCTGACAAATACCCAGTTTGATTTGGATGGATTCAATGAT
>CALNVZ010000806.1:0-18614 GCA_940671915.1 Paracentrotus lividus
GACAAAAGTAGTCTGAAGTTTAGAATGATCCTTAAAGGAATAGATCGATATGACTTTTTTTTTTACTTTGCGATTCAAAAAAAGGAATTCATATACAGTCTGTGTAAAAAAAAATGGTACAGTCGGAAAAAAAATATTTAGGTGTGAAATGATTTCAGATAATGTGTGTATGTGGTACCAAAATAAAGCCAAATAATTTTCCTTGCTGATGCGCTTTGTTCTGTATAATTTGCTTTCATAATACAAAAGTTATGCTAATTTTGTGCGACGAGAAACAAATCGAAATTGAGCACTTTCTGGCCATTATGCGAAACCTGTACACAAAGGCATGGGACGGCGTGCGAAAAATTGATTTTTCTTGATTGTGGAAAACTAGTCATATCTCAAAAATTACAACACCAAATGTGATGAAAAAAAAAATGCTGGTGAAAGTCTGATCTTCCTGCTTTATGAAAATACAAAACAATAGCAGGCTGTGATCAAACTTCCATACTATAAAAAAATGCTTTTCACTTGTACTTATTGACACACCGACTGTAATGTGGTATGTAATTTACATTGATATAAACTGAAGTCGAAAAGTAAAGTTATTACTGTGTTGACTTAAAATTGGTATCTATGCAGGCGCGGATCCAGCCCCCCCCCCCCCCAAGAAAAAAGGAGGAAAAAAGGGAAATACACGGGTCGGACGATTGACCCTCCCAACCCTACCTCTATGGCGATACATGATGACCTCTTTGATGCCGTGACGGCCAACCCTTTTTAATCCTACACCCCCCCCCCCTCCCCGCGCTTATCGCAGCCAGCGTGACGTGAACATTATATGTCCTTTTTTATTCTCGCCAGGGTGACGGAAAAAAATGAGAGCTTTAATGTTGACTGTACCAAAATTTGTTAAAATTCGCAACTTTGCCCCCCCGCCCCTCCCTCCCTACCCCCACTCCCACCTTCCCCCGCCAGACACCACTGACCCATGTAGCGGCGTCCCACTCACCATCGACTTGCCATCCAATGAAATCCATTGATCCGCCCACTGCTCATGAATATATACTTTAATAAAAGTGCCTTTCCTGTTGCCCTAATTGTAGATTATCAGATGCATAGATGATGGCAAAAAGAAACTCGTGAATGTATTTGACATCTGCCATTTATCTATTTATATTTCAATGCTAATGTAGAGCATCTCATTCTATTGTGTTTTACCATTACTGTACATGACGTCCCAAAACAGAAACATACCACTTTTGACGGATGGCTACAAATTAAAATATATGATTCTTGGGGAAAAGATTATAGTTTATAAAGCTCATATCCTCAACTAGCATTATGACACATGCGAATATCCGAAAAAAATGCATTTTCAGTGAGCCATGCCACTTTTGATGAAGGACACAAAAAATATTCGCCTATTCACTTTTATCATCTGGAGGTATGCATCCAGAAGCAAATTAAAAGATATAATGCGAATAAATCGGCAAACAGAGTAAAGGATTTACCAAAGTCAGAAAGAAATAAATCAATATTAATTGCAAAAAATGTGCTTTGTCCCCGTTTTCCTTTCATATTAGGGGAGACACGGGTATGTGGACGTTACAAATCACATTTTGGGCCAGATAATTCTAATGAAAGACTCCGCCACTCCATATCGGGTCTGTAGTTAGCCTATTATTGGCTAAAATCTCTGAGGCATAAAAACTTGAAAAATGTAAACACTAATTAACTGCGCTTAATTAGTTGAAGACATTTTTTTTGTGTCGGGTGTAACAAACCCAGATCCCATATACGGGGTAGGTTGTTACACCATACGGTCAATTGTTACAATATGTAAACATACGGTAGTTGACAATGTGTAAATGCTCTTATAACATACTTTAATTTCAACTTCCAGTTCTTGACATCGTGAACAGTAGACAAGTAGAAGCTCCAGAATAGACGAAAGTAGATAATAGAAAATAACAAAATTATCACCCTGAATGAACAAATGTAATTTTACATATTAATGAATTGGAGGTAAAGTTGTTACACAACATGGGTAGGTTTATAAAACCTCCCCAATGGGTGGTTTACACAGAGAATCAACTGTACACAGTCATTAGACAAAATTACAGGCATGGCTAGGGTGTATTAGTGACATACATGCTGCTATATGTTACAATACCAGACTATCATCATGTGCCTTAGTTGTAGAGCTATACAAAATTTACAATTTTGTGTCAAAAATTTACTTTGAACTGTAAAAAATGTTTTTGTCGTGATTTTACTTTTAATGAAACAAGGAGAAACCTCACGACCGGCAGTTCATCACAGCTATGTGTAGGCGTGTATATAATGCCGTTAGCACACTCCTCTCTTGTTCCATCTTAGCACATTGGGAACTGTAACAACTAACCCGCTTTGTAACTTCCATACCCGGGTCCCCTATGATTTTTGCTCGTGACTTCAGTTTATTTTTGTTTGTTAGCCAATTTATTCCATTATTACTTGAATCCTCCTTGGCATGCCATATCCAGGGATGATGATAGGCGATTCACCTTGCGCAGGCGTTTTACTATAATGGAAATATAATTGTATCCTTCATAAAAGTGGGCATTGCTCACTGAAGAATGCGTTATTTTTTGGGGATTATTTTGTGTCATGATGATAGGTTGAGGATATGAGATTCATATACATCTAAAACTTTTCCCCAAAATCATGCAGGTGTAATTTGGTAAGCCTGGCTCAAAAAGTGTGTAGTCTTTTTGGGACGCATGATATAGAGAATCTATGGGCAATTATTACAAGGAGTGTGAACTGTGTAAAAACTACAAAATTATCAATATACACCACAAAACTTTAAATGTTGGCATGTTTTGAGTAATCATTTTTACTTTAAAAAAATGTTCACTGATATGACTGCGTAAATTTTAATCGAAAATGGCTTCTCCTGTGGCAGCCTTTTCCAGGGCCTTTTGCCGACATCAGTTTACTGAACGCATAATCTTGGCTGTTAAAGGGATTAATTAGTTAAATGTGAGAAATCCTGAACTTGAATCTCAGGATGCAATCGGTTATTTAAGTGCTTGTTAGCGTGAAAAAGAAATTTAGGCAGGTTCTTGGATGGACTATTTTGAATATTCACCTATTATTTAAGCAAATTTGATCCCCAATTATGCTGTATTCATTATGTGTATAGGTCGATTCAGCGAAAAGCTATACACGGCCAAAAAGTTGAGTCCAAATTTAGAACCTCTTTATAATTTTGGTCCTTTGACCCACTAAAAGTCAACATATCAACTAATCCGTGTGAACAAGTGCCACGCTTAAATACCCAAATTGACTTTGTGCAGAGGGTAAATTAAACATTATTTTTGCATGTACCTACGAATAAACGTACCCTAATTTATACCAGTAAGAATTTGCCTCCTAATATATCATTTTCCTTCCAAATATGTCATTCCATCATCAATAAGATTCTAACAATAGTTAAAATCGGTAAAGAGCCAGGCTTGTGCCGCTAATTGCCTTGTTGATTTGCCATATCTCATTAAAAGTTATAGTTTAGACAATCTGTTGAAAAAAACATGGGTTGTGTCATTTGCATGTTTAGATCTTCACGACAGCCATAATAAGAGTATGTCCATAGTCTTACTGAAGAAAAAGAGAATGACTCCCATTAAAACCCCCCCCCAAAAAATTGCGAATCCGCCCAATTCTTTTGTTTATAGAAGAGGTAGAACCATATGAAATGCGTAGGTAACAGCTAATGTATTCGTAGGTAACATAGGTAAATGGCTTATATGTATATTTTAAACTATTTGAATCCAATATGATATAAATAATCGTGAGGGTATCAAACTATGTTTCTGTGAAAAATATCTTGTCTCAGCCAAATATGGGAACATACTAAGCCAAGTATCTCGAAACACTAACGTTTTAATAAAAAACAGTCAATTAATTTGCGCATGTTTATCGTATGTTTTAATCAAGATCTATTTGGTACTAGTTAAAGTGTTAAGGTATTTTTTTTCAACATGTGCTGATAACAAGCATAAAAACCGATTAAAATGATAAACGTCTAAACTAAAGATCACACATGAGAATGAATATATTGCGAATATTATTAATAGCCATAGCCCTAGCCAACAATAACAAATAATACTATTTCTGTCTAACATAAATACTTAAACACAATTCGAAAAAAAAGAATGTGATCAAGATGTCTTTCAACGACATTACATTATAGATGTAAGAGAATGATTGCAACCAACTGTAGCATTCTTATCTCGTTTATTCTGATGATCATATTTAACTAGGCATGAAACCATAAACGAACAAAATATAGCTATATTATCATTTTAAATCTAAATAATTCATATACGCTCCTTAAATAAAAAAAAAGTTGTATTGTATCGTCGTATATATCTAGGCTACCATTACAGCATATTTATAATTGCTGATCACGAGTTCCTCATACTAATACTATTACTCTATTTATTATTATAGACTATTTGTGAGAGACTAATGAATATTTAGATTTAAAATGAAATATAGGCTAATATTGTTTCGGTTTATGGTTTCAGGTTGACCACTACATTATCGAAATTTCATAAGTTATAAAGCATAATAGCGAGAAAACGAAAGAGTGGAACGCATAAAATCACTCCCCTACGCAAAGCGAAAGCTGCCATATAATTTGTGTATCTTGCACGTTTTACTTATATCACTTTCTTTACTTGATATATGGCGAGCAACTATCTTATTCAAAGAAATGATCAAACTTGAAATAAATACGCCTAAGAGTCTGATTTTTTCAAAAATAGGAAATAACTTATTGCAAAGGGGAAAAAAGTCCCTGCACTTGTGTCAATTCGAGAAACAGTCTATCAAATTCCATTGTACAATATTGGCCAATTTTGCTCCTCAAATAGCTCATACGCCACTATAATCATTTTCTGCGGATAACGCATAATATATTACAGCTTAATGATCAAGCAGAGATTTATAAAAGCTTGAATTTCAGCTTCTCACACATGGTTACATTCATTTCGGATTGTGTAAGGAAAAAGTCCTGCTCACTTTGAACATCTATCACAATAAATCTTTACTCGATGGGACGATATTTCGCATATCACATGCATGCGATGTGGACGGCATGCTTCGAAGAAGTGACAAGATCACGTACTTATGAGCAATAATCGTTGGAACATCAATCTATGCTGAAATAAAAGATTCTTATTACAACTCATTCACAATTAATGTTATAAGCTTGCCCCAATGTGTATTTCCTCCCATCTGGTCTGGAGAATCTAAACTAAACAACATGATAAAAGTTCATCAATTTCTTTCATCTCCACGTAGAGTAGAATGCTGAACACACGGACATACCATTCCACTGCAGGAAGTCTTACCTAAGCGAGTTTGTTGTGAGCTAATTTATTTTGCCAGCCAGACTGTATAGATTTCTGCGCTTCTCAGGCCGTTATTTCCAACGTCACTTTCGTTGCGTTCTGGCCGTCTTAGATAATGGACGCGCCTTGCTTTAATTACGATTTAATCCCGCCACATTAGTATAACGTTTAAACTTTACATTTTACATAGAGTAGAATTTATAGCAGTGAGTGTCCTTGAAGTGTTTATGAGTTAACCATATTCATATGTTAAAAAATATAATTGACTGTTTCTTGATATGATGATGATATTGGAAAGAATAAAGAACCTATTGGACTCAACGTAACCAAAATTCAAAGTATTGAGAGAAGTATAATACGTCAATGACACACATCCAGCTGAATATTCCAACCAAAAATCTGAATTCTGCTGCCACTTCTATGATTAAAAGGGCGATTATACGTCTGCATCTGTCACTCTTACATTATTGTCCATATTTCATGAAAAATAACATAAAAAGGAAGAATAACTTAAAGAATGAGGCAGCCTTGCAGTTAAACTCCAGATTGCCAAGTTCATTATAAGAAACATAAAACCTGAAAAGACATCTAAAAAGGGAAAGGTTCGTAAAAAAAGAATATCAACGTTTTAGTTTCGTTTTTTTTTTTTTATAAGTAATGAAAAATCCATCTCAAGTATTAATACTATTCATTTGTATTTTGAAAATAAAATTAAAGGAAGGTTAATTCACATCTGTTCATGTACAGATTGTTCAATCGGCAAAACGTGCCGATATTGAATGAAATAGGGAAAAAAATTGTTAATCCCGAATAACAGCAATAAGCTATTAATATTAGGGCCTTTACTTCAAATTTGATTATCACCAATACAATAAAATAAACCTTTGTTATTGGGTCAAACGATGATTATCTATGAGACTAGTCACCCTTTCCAACTCACACAAGGCAATGTGAGGTTAATTGTAAAGCCGGAAAAATGACAAGTTTACGTTACATTGTTACTACGAATAATAAAATTAATAGTTTCGATTTAATAGCGCCTAATATGAAACAGATTTCATCCTAAAGCGCTTTAGCAATTATTAATTACCCGGTTATCGGATGCTTGTAAGTCTTTTCTGACACCCGTCCAATCCCAAAAGGATCATTTGGAATCATGGCAGCCATTACGGCGCAATCGATCCATCCTACCGGCGTACCCATTTTGCACCTGGGTGGGGAGGCATTTAGACAAAACGCCATGCGCGTAGACGTAAAGTGTCATGCGGAGATCGAACCCACGTCCTTCTTTCTCAGTCAAGTGATAAGACCACTAGACTATACAACTTCTACACACATTGCTATCCTACGAATACACGTGACACCACTGCAGGAAATGCTATCCCATGTTTTTATTAATTCATAAAAAGCTATAATTTTTTTGGTAATTAAATTTGAAAGAGTTTCCCCACTAGATAAGCGCTACGAAATATACTAAACTTGATAATAACATTTGTTTCAGAGGAAAATTACTTCTCAACAATAAAATTAAAAATATAAATTATTTTACATTAATAAGGAAAATGTCAAAACATAATGAAAAAATAAGATTCTAAACAAGAAAATTATCACATAATATCCTATTTATATGACAAATGAAACTACAAAAGTTTGTAATTTTAGTCTCAAGACAAATTACTAAAATATATGCCCGAAACACGATATGCATACTTGTATTCGTAGGTTACATTCGGAATGTCAAATGTTACCTACGAATACAGCACTTATAAGGCAATATCTTAAAAACTTATTGTTCAAGGATAATCAAACTTTACACACGTCAGCAAGACATCGTTTGTCAACTTTCCCTATATATGTCACTAATCTCTCAAGGTATAGAAATGGCATTAGGTGTATTCGTAGGTAACTGAATTTTTTTACCACACGAAAATTTCCGACCTTTGACCTCTTCTGCTAGATTAACAAAGAAAGCAATGTTATTGGGAACAATGCATGTCGAATTTTCAAGGCGCTTCTGTACGGCAATTGGCAGCCGTACTTCGTTATATCTAGTATGGTTTATAAGCTTTAAAAAAAAGCTGTATTCGTATAGGTAACATTCAAATTTACCACTCGAAAAAAAAATCCAGAGATTGTTTTGATTGCTCTATATTATTCAAATTTGGTACAATTTCTCCTGAGATGTGTGCTTTCCAAAAATGGCCCAAAATGGCATGTTTTTAAATCGTAAAAAAAAAGTTCACTTCAAATGAAATTGGAACAAATGCGGCACGAATAAGTTCACCGGTGCGGATACATAAAACGCAAAATTGTACACCGTGTACAGTTTTCGCTGGAATCGACCATATAATATGTACATGTATATAAGTTGTGTGAATTAAATGTTGGCGTTTTACAATTAACTTCAACTACAAGCACACACTTAAAAGCGATGTGAATTAGATTTGACTGTATACCCAACGCAAATCGTGTTTTGACGCCGTGCTCACAATATGGTTTGAAGGCGCTGAGCCATTCGCTGAGTTTTATCATGTATATGGGCGTAATCGCAGGTCCTAACTCGGACAAAAACACGATAAAACGTCTTAATTTATGAAAGAAATATCCCACCATTTCTCACACCTGTCTTTATTTGCATGCAGAGTAATATATCACTCATTTAAGCAATATTCAGCAGACTTTCTCTGCCGTTGCCATTTTCAAACTAATGAATTGAATACACATACAATGTCAATTGTAGGTGGTATGTACTATGTACATACCACCTCTTATTTTTCGTCAGAATCTTCTTTTCTTTTTTTTCTCTACAAATCTTGTGTGCATAATAACTCAAAATATCCTTCATGAAAACATTTCAAATTTTCACCAATGACTGATCTTTAAAGATTCTCTTCACAATATCTCCCCTATGTAAAAATGTGTTAAAACAATAAAATGATTACTTGGGGTATTTCATTAAACTGTTCGTAGATGATTTTAAGATCGACTTGATTATAAAGCCCAAAAATGAAATACTTAAATGACTGTATTAATCATTCTTGGTATAATAAAGATCAACTTGTCTTGTAACTAAAAACCTGATCATTTATATCTTGAATGTGAGAGGATACTTTTAGCAAATAAGTTAGTGAGAATAAGGGAAAAGACAGTCAAACTACAAACAAAAACAAATCGTAGGATCCATTAGGCTACTTTTGACTCAGGGCGCGTGAGCAGAGGGGGGGGGGGTTAGCGGGGGACTTCAGCCCCCTCTTTTTTCTAGCAGACGTGTACAAAAAATTGCGAAAAACAGACGCATTTCTGAGCTTTAGCATGTTCAGACCCCCACCCACCTTACCACCGATTCGAGTCTTCAGCACTGCATTACAAAAAAACGCCTCCAACTGGCCCGTGTATATAACATTTGATTACAACAAGTTCGTCCCATATTTAAAAGAATTAGTACTCCACTAATTAGCACATGAGTCTATCACGAAAATCTATGGATCGTACTCTTACTCGCTGCCTCACTGTTACGATCATAGGTTGATCTTTCGTAAATTAATGATTATCTATATACTAAAAGGACACTGCGCGATAAAGGTCATATTCGACTTTCCTTCATTATAGACCCACATACTCAGATAACACATATTATCACTATTTCAGTCAATATCGGATTATCAATATAATTGACTAGATCAGCTATACTCCATACGATATATTAATCTCGCTTATCAGTCTAAGGAACAGATGATTCAATATTCTGCCTCGTTGAATGAATATTATATGATCTCGCTACATAGTTTTCATGACCACGTAACTTGTGCATTCACTGTTAGTAACCTGTGAGTTCTTTATTTCTACACTTCTCTACTCTATACGATTGTCGCATCATTCATGTATCTGTTACTCCAATAATTTAACCCACAACGATTACTGAAAATATATCTCTCAATCTGTGACAATAATGCATGTCTTCGCTATACCAACAGCTCAACAAGCACATTATACATAAAATCAAATGTACCAATTTTATGAATCCCTGATCACGTCACCCTATTCATTTCTATTATTACTCAGCGAATTCGTTACATATATATATCTGATCAATTCACCCAAGATAGTAGAATAGAGTATTAGACACTGTATTTCTATTCCTGTCAAACAGTATATAACACTTATAGAGATTACTTATTATTCTTATGTATACTTATATACGAGATTATATTAAATTTAGAAATTTTTTACTGTGATTGACCTGTGGCATTTATGCAAACAGGTTCGATATTCAATACGACCTTTGTCTATTAAGAGGACGATATTTCAAATTTTTAATTTATGCAGTGACGAGTAATTATGAGAGAGACTGAAATTCATTTAAAAAGAATATCATTTCTTTTTTTTTCTTTATTTATTTTCTTTTTTTTTTTTTTTTTTTTTGGGGGGGACGGGTTTACTGTAACTGAGTGATCAATGTTTGTTATTATTTTTAGCACCAAACAGTTTGGAACATTCTTTGGGTTGTATTACCGACTCAGGGTACCACGTCAACCAAAATGGCTTTTCTGTCGCCATAAATTCCGAACTCATATGTAATGTCATAATAAATTTTGAATGGTAGGATAATTTGGAGCACTGTTAGAGCAACCTACAAGAGAAAAATGAATTATTGACCATAACTCATTTTTCTAAAAATTGACCATATCTGGCAATTTAGGGCAAAATTGCAGTCTCAATTTATTTTTTCTAATTTTGAGCATGAGCATCTTTATTACTAAAGATCATTAAGCTTGTTTTTCAATCAGAATTGACTACTGAAATGTGATTTTTTAAAAACTGAAAACCCAAGAAGCTACAGTTAATCTGAATTTTTGTGACCATTAACCAAAAATGGGATGCCAATTCTGTCAAAAAATGTCCTCTCCGAATTTGGTGTTTTTACGCATAGTCAGACATCACTTGATGAAAAATGCTTTTGTTTGTAAGAACACTTGTATATATACCACAAACTTATAATGTTTACTTCGCTAACATCCACTTATTTTTCAGACAGTTCACGTTACAATGTTGTCAAATCACGTTTCGTCAAAAACGTCCTCTCCGAAGAATGAAGCAATTGACTTTACGTGTAATACAAAATTTGAACCCCTATAGAAAAATAAGTTGGTGACCTCATGCCTCCGAATTTAAAAGCAATATCATTTTATTTGTCTAGAACACATACACAAAAATTGGGGGAAAACAAAACAATTTTTTTTTTGGTCCAGTGAGACAAAATGGTGTACCCTGATCGTAAAACAACCCTTATCTTATTATCTATTACTTATTTATTTATGAAGAGAAACTTGGGAGTAGTGGTCCTTAGCTGCTGGAAAGAACACAGTGTCCCGCAGTGTGTTAACATAATCAACTATGTTAAAATGCTCAAATTCAGCAAGTGTGGTAATGATTTGACGCTGTGATATGGTTTTCCATATAGTCTTCACATGTTGGTATTTGTTTTCACAATGTGAATTTACCCCCTCATAGTGTGAAATGTGGTTCACATTGTTAAAACGTTCTATTTTCACAGTGTGAAGATGATTTCATACTGTGTTCACTGTGTGTTCACATTGTGGTTCACATTGTGTTTCAAACTTTGGGACACTGTGTTCTTTCCAGCAGGGTTTGTAAGGGAGTGACCCTTGCAAGGGCTAAGCGTGAGAGGAAATTCTGGCTTATAATAACTAGATATCTCAATAAATTTACCTTTAATTTATTCTTGATTTCATAATTAAAGACACCAGAATAACTTAGATCACTGAATTTACCAAGACTTAACACAACTTTTAGCACTGCTGCAAAACTGTCAATCAGAATGAGTCCAAACTGTGGAAACACTGTGAATATTGACCATATCCACACAGTCGTCATAATGTAAAGGACTCGGACACTGTGTTCACAGAGTCGACTTTGTGGATTTTGTGGATTTACACAGGGAAAGTGTACGGCACAACGTGGATACACTGTGTCACAGTGTGTTCACACTGTGTTCACACTGTGGCTCATTGTGGTTTTTTTTTCCGCTGGGAGAGGCGGAGGGGGTTTGACCTTGGGGGTAGTGGTCCTATCTAAGGGAGTGACTTCCCAGAATGTTAATTACCTAACTTTAGATGTACTTTTTTCTCCTTCAAAAATGAGGCTCTCAAAGTTGGGTATACCTTTTTTTCCCTGTGACGCACTGTATTTATATTAATTGCATTTATATATACTGTGTCATTAATCTTGTTTACCAATGCCTTTTAATCAAGATAATTGCAGCAACTCAGTGCATAATAAATGTTGATGTATTTAGGTGATATCATTATTGATTTCTAATAGCGTTTCAGTAATGAGCACTGGCCGTTGTTCTGAAGGTCACTAGTAAAAAAAAAAAAAAAAAAAACACACACATTTTCTGTACCGTGAGGTTCGTTTGTCCAAACTTTCGATGCAATAACGAGTCCAAGGCTTGTAATCAAATAGGTTTATTAAGTTATTTGCCTAATTTATTGAACGGTCAAAGGGGTTGCGGATACAAAAGGGGGAGGGGGCGCCTAAGCCCCAAGTTTGTTAAACATTAAATGCTAAAATCGCAAATTTCGGATTTCTGCTTCCCCCTCAGACTAAACAAAAAGATCCGTATTCTGCTATGAAGAGCCGAGTTTTGTATGGCTCACAATAGTCCAGGCAGCCAGCCTGAGATTAATAAGCTGAACGAGGTACCGAAGTAGTAAAGTATTGGAATATGGGGAGGAACTCACACATTTACTAAACCCACGTCTGGAAGTGCATCTCTGCTGCATAAGGTCCCTACAGCCGGGGGCGTCCAAAATGAGTGCCCATTTTACAAAAAAAATATTTTGAATAAAAATAGCAAAAAGCATTCTCTAAAACAATAATTTGATGTCAAAATAAAGAGTATTAATTGTCTTAACGCTAAGTGCTATTTTGAAATCATACTGAAATCGAAAAACAGTGAAGAGTTTTTAATGAAGAAATGTTGTTTTTTTCTCCATTTTTTTTACGAAAATATTTTTTTCCCCTTTTTCAATAATTTTTAATAAATAGTTGTATAAACATTGATGTTTGTAACTTTTTTTTAAAAACTACCTACGTGCATGTGAATGATGCTGTAAAAAGAAGGGTGTATACTTATTCGATATAAGAATTATGATAGATAAAGTCAGGAACGCAAATTATAACGAAAAATTCAACAATTTACCCCGTGACTGAGAATAACAAGATACCCCACGTGTACATTAATGAAAAGCCTGACATTGTATGTGATGGCTGTGAGTAGGCAAACAAAGTGCAAAAAATGCGACAAGTTTTCGATATTGTTTTGATCTTATAAGCTATCGCATGTTATCGGCCTTTTCTAATACACGTACGGGTATGGGATTCTTCTTCGATACGGGGCAAATTGTTTGATTTTGTCTATATTGCGTCCTGACTTTAGCTCATCATATTATTCTTTATCGGAAAGATTAACTCCACTTCTTTTTCACGTAAAAGCATAATAAAACGCACGTAGGAACGTTTTAGAAAGGTTATAAACATTATGTTTATTCACCTATTTATTAAACAATTATTGAAAAAGGCAAAAAATATTTTCGTAAAAACTTGAAGAAAAAAACAGTTCTTCATCAAAACTCTCACTGTTCTCGATTTAAGTCTGATTTCAAATGACACAAGCGTCAAGACAATTTAATCTCTTTATTTTGCATCAAATTAGGTGTGTACTGAAAATGATTCTGCTATTTTTTATTTAAAATAGAATTTTTTTAAAATGGCACTCATTTTGGACGCCCCGCGCGTCTGTAGGGACCTTATGCAGCAGAGATGCACTGCAGACGTGGATTTAGTAAATGTGGGATTCCTCCCCATATATCTAATACTTTCTACTGTACCTCGTTCAGCTAACCAATCTCGAGCTGGCTGCCTGACTACAAGTTCGTGCCAAAGCTATATTTGCGACCGCATCAGACAAAATGATCGCACAATAGCTTTACACGAACTTTTCGACTCATACAAACACGAAGTGTTTAAAATATGAATGACCAACTAGAGTAAATGAATTGACTACCGCATGAGGGTGAATTTGAAAAAAAATACGGGTAAATAATTTCACCTACCATCCCCCCTCCCTCCCCATTTTGGGCGTCGGCGATCGGAAAGACGCGTCTCTTATCCGTATCGAATCTCAGCCTGCTGTAACAGTTATAGCACACAGACACTAATGCTGCAGTCACACAGACACTTACGTTGAGGTACGTCGCGTTGCGTCCAAAAATGCTCTTTTTTTTTTTTCTGAGGATCCCACGATGCCTTCCCGTCATACTCAGCAAGGGATAGTGGTATTCGTTCATACATGACACTAACTAAGAAATACATAAAAGATTAAAGATGAAATAAGGATTAAAACACAAAACGTAACTAAGCGTAAGTGTCTGTGTGACTGTAGCATAACTTCCTCCTATCTGGGTTCTGTTGACGACAATGCCAAGTTGACAATGAATCATGACACATGTTGTACATGATACACGACGCAGTAGTTTAGCCTCAGGCAAGCTTTCAGGTTGTCAAGAACAACCTTTGTTTAAAAGTATGCATAAAATTGAATATGTTAGTAAACTACGTTCTATTAGTCTGGGAATAGTTCGCTTACAATCGTTTTAACTCACTGTCACATGGAACTGTGTCACAATTGAGTTACGTCATAATTACAAATCGAAGATAGCGCCAATCATGATAAACTTCTCAGTTGCTCTCCCATTTTTTGTCAGAAGAAGTTAATTACTTCACTTATACTTTTTTTTTTCTCAAAAAAATTAGGCTCTCAAAAGTTCGTACACTTTTTTTTCTTCTGTGAGCATGTAAACTGCGTCATTAATCATGTTTACACAATGATAAACCTTTCAAGTGTGAAGCCTTTTGCAGTTTAGCACATCCCATCATGATAATTGCAACGGAATAACTCCTATAAATACTCAACTGTATAATTGATGTTGATGGCATTTAGGTGATATTATTAATGATTTTCTAATAGTCGTTCAGTAATGGGACTGGTCGTTGTCCGAAAGTTCACTTGATCCAAACATAGCATTTCGTACCTGAGGGTTCCGTTTGTCCAAACGCTCGATGAATAATGTTCAAGGCCAATATACAATTCTTCATTTTGGAATTATAAAACATAATTTCATTTGGGATTAACGAACCATATTCTGTATACGGATAATTAATGCGAATATTGTCCTCCTTTTCGGATAATCAACCCTCATTTTTTGCTTCATAATTTATAGAAACATTGGCTTGTGCGCGCACTTCGGTATAGTACGCAGCTTTTCCCTTCATGTACGTGTTTTCGCAAACTAATGTGTATCAAGGATAAAAATGTAATCGGTAGAGTTTTCGTGCCTCGATATTGAATGTTATACCTTCCTCTATCAACAAGACAATAAATATTATTAACAATCCAATTAGGTGGGAAATTGGGCACTTTATCAGTTAAAAATTAATTAAATGTCAAGTCAGAATTATATATATAGGATAATGGGTTTTGGAGACATTTTTTCATCCACCGGGTGGGGACTATAATACATCGTCACAATCGCAGGTTGATGGTATTAAAGTTTCGTTTCGATTATTATAAAGGTCATCATTTTGTTAAGGCAAATACTCGTGAAGAATCAGCGAGGATTGGTCAAATAAGGAAAAGGGGCACATTCAACAGTCAAAACAGGGGAGTTTTTTTTTTCCTGACGGTGAATTCCGAAGCCAAACACACACGGACCTTAACTCACATGTACCGAGTCAAGGTCGGGCAGGGTCTGAGCTGTGCGACTATTGTGGCACGTTCGTCTGTGCACAAATAACCGTCTGCTAAAGTTAGTGGGTGTCGTATACACTGTCATAGCAGTTTTCGACTATGGTGGTTTTAACAAACATAATCGGTAATGTCTGCTTGTGTCAATTTAAATGACGCGAATAGCTCTGCTTCGAGAGGAATCGTTTAACTGTGAACGAATAAAAACGAATTTACATTGCACAGAGTTTTGAAATTTTGACCGGGTAAACTCAATATATCATAACAAATCTATACCCTGCTCGTAAGATATTTGCCCCAATTCCATTTAACAAGATCACAATTAACACGTGCTAAATAGGCAAGTCGGCAATTCTAAGCCCACAAGACCTTCCACCAACTAACAAATGGAACGTTTTAAAAAACGTTTTTAAAAACGTTCCAAGTTGGTTTTTTGGACGTTTTGTGAGAAACGTTTTATGGAGCGTCAAAATGTGGTAGGTTTTAGACGTTTAAAAACGTTTTATTGGACGTATTTAAAAAACGTTTATAAACGTTAAAAAAGAACGCCAAAAAAAAGCTTTAAAAACCTTTGGGAAGCTCGAGACCGTAAAAAACCTTTTGAAAACGCTCTAAATATATTGTGGACGTTGTTAGAACATGCACGAAAACCTTCACAAAACGTTTGAACGTTCTCAAAAACGTTTTTAAAACGTATTAAAACCTTGAAAATGTACCTAAAACGTTTTAGAACGTCTAGAAACTTTAAAAACCTTTGGAAAGCCATCTAAAAACTTGTGTAAACAATGTAATAAACTGCCATATGTTATACTATTCATTGCACGATCAAACCCTTGGCCACCATTTGTGGATCAAGCACTAAGATGTGGTGAAGAGACTTTACTGGATTTCATTAGGATTTAACACTGTATGATGCCCAGAAAGTTTATAGTTTATTGAAAGTATTGTTTGTGATTGGTTAGTTATTACTTTATTGTTACGTTAGTAAATTTCCAATACTGATTAGTTTTCTTTATATTTACTGTGTGTTTCAGAACAATATTACAATAAAATGAAGCCACCAAAAGAATGAATTTATTACTGTTAACTTGAAACATAATTCCATAACACGGTTTATTTCAATATGTCTAAAGTATTATATGCTAATCATACTTCTCATGTTGCAAAAGGTACCATTTTGGACCGTATAAAACGTTCATAATTAAGTTTAATGAAAATAAAGTCTTCATTTATAAGGTTCAATTAAAAACGTTATTGTTGAACGTTTTGATTAAAATGTTACAGTTTTGGTAACGTTCTGAAACATTCTGTGTTTGCTGGGACTGACGTCATCGATCAAATCCTCGGGGCGCGCTCGTTCGTATGATGTGTTAAGATCATGCATATATGAAACTGAATTGAAATTACACGGTATAAAATTGAGTATAGAAATCATTAAAAATATAATGTTTTGTTATGTTGTTGTTTTTTTTTAATTTTTTTGTAATGAATCGTGAGATTCTAACATATATGAAAGACGTTTTTTGATTCCAAAAGGCGCTAAATCCACTTTTAGTGTTTTAGTAGTAAATCAGGTTTTTTACATTTACCATTTTATCTTATCCATATGGTACAGTTTTATTTTGATATATTAATGATAAAGCTAGTCGTATTCGAATAATTAAATCACGTTTAAATCCTGCTATCAAATTTCAATTATTTAAGAATATTTTTATATAATTTCAATTCTTCATGGATTTGCGCCTTTTGGAATAAAACTCCTCAGATGGCATTTTTGTAGATTAAAAGCTTCAATATTAATGAGAATTTCAAAAACGAATACATTAATGAATATTGCTACTTACAGAAGTAATTAAGATAACAACTCTTCTGATGTTTAATGATTTTTGAAAATTATTTTTTTTTTTTTTTTTTTTTATTTTTTTTTATTATTTTTTTCATTTTTTATATTTTTTATTTTTTTTTTTTTTTTTTTTTTACTTTTTATTTTTTTACTTATTTTCAAGACCGGGATTTTCGATGTTATTATTCCAAAAGGAGCCTAATCCAAAAAATTCATAAAATTATGAAAACTATTCATAAAATCTAAAAAATTTTGCACGCGATGATGGAGCTGAGTAGCCACAAACATGTGCCTAAAAAGATCTAATTGTATTATTGTTAGGTAAAAGTAGGTTAAATAACAAACTTAATGACCATAGTGGATTTAGCGCCTTTGGATAAACCGTTTCGGATTAGCTCCTTATTGAATATAAAACATATTTGTGACCCAATATTTTATCAAAACTTCCAAAAAATTTTTTTTATCCAATATACGCATTAGATTGCCCCATGCCTAAAAAGATGGCACTTAAAATTACTATAAAATCCATTTTGGTCAAAAGTGGATTTAGCGCCTTTATGGAATCAAAGAACTCTTCATATAATGAACACAACAATTTCTCGTTTATCATTATGAAATCAGCCTATAGTATTTTTAGTAATGCTGTGTTTTTTATTTGTTTTTATTTAGTATGCAACGTAGACAAAAAAAATGATTACACTTCTGAGTATTTGTTTTTAAAAACATGTAAGTTGATCGATTTACATTGACTGGACGTATATACGTTCTGTAAACGTATATAACCAAAACGTTTAATTTGTAACGTCCAAAAACGTTTTTTTTTAATTACGTTTCTCAAACAAAACTAAACTTGACATAAGATGACGAAGTCCAACTTTTAACGTTTAATATAAACGTTTTAAAAACGTTAAATTTACGAGAGGAAAACGTACAGGACGCTAAAAAAAACGTTTTGATAACGTTCTGAAAACGTTCCTGTGTTTGCTGGTTATATATTAAAAAAAAACAAACGTTGATGGCCATCAGGGGTAAAAGTAATAGTTCACCACCCGCATGATTTTACAACGAGTTACGACTCAATATACCAACTCAGGATCATTGATTGGCACGCCCTTCTTGCACACAACAGTCTCACGTATGACAATTGACGAATGGTTGACGTTTCAAATTTGGCAACTTATAAATCTTTATATTCACAGGCACAGATGGCCCAACGTAGAAGAACGTAGTTTATCCGTTCGATTGGTTACAATTATTCACATTGATATTCGCCAAATTATTGGAGTTTTACCCTAATGCGGAGTCACATTTACACAACAGCAAGACGTTGCCACATTTAACTTGAGAAAATTGCCGACAACGCGCACACAGGGCGTGTACATACGACTACACTGAAAACCTAAACGGGCAGACCGACTAGCTTTAACAGCCTAACCGTCGTGATGCCCATACTGACTACCTTTAAAGCTAGTCAGTCACGACGGACTAAGCTTTTCTTCAACACAACCGTCTATTACGGACTAGCTTTAAAGCTCGTCCGTCTCTACGAAACGTT
>CALNVZ010000809.1:0-18985 GCA_940671915.1 Paracentrotus lividus
CTCGAACTCCCTAAATTGAGAATATCTAGGCGGTGCAATACATCGTTGAGGAGAGTCTACCAATACGTTGTCAGCTAGTCTGCTGCCATTGTTTACGAGAAAATCAATATCATAAAACAACAATCCTTACTCTAAGAGCGATTATTAGGAAGTTTACATACTAAATAAATGATACACAAATCCAATGGATATCTTGCAAAAGCTTTTTTCCAATTTATTGTGTTTATAGAATCAAAAGCAAAAGTCTCTAACCAGTCATCGTCGTATCGGCACACGATTATTCACACGAAAACATAATGGCTGGGGCCCGGAAGGGGGCAATTGAAGGGTTTTTCTTAGGGATTTTTCCCCATTTAAAAGGTTTTTAAAAGGCCTTTGAACCGAACGGACAATACACCAGACGGCTGCCTGTAATTTCAAGAGAACTACTCCGAACATCGTATTCATTTAGCAACGTGGAAACATACAATCAACATACGACAAATAAATCCTATCCACCCTATGATCCAATGTGCAAAAGTATGGAAGGGAGTGTCATTTTCAATATTTGCTTTCATTATTATTATTATTATTATGTATTACAAAGAACAATACATTTCTAGATAAACAATTACATCATATGAAAAATATCAACCGGATTGGAAAACGCCAGGGACAAGAAAGTTAAACTAAATTACTATTGCGCCATCCGTATAGAACCCGTTGTCCCCAATTCCAATGGAATTGATTTCACAATGACATAATTGATATCCAAACAATAATAAAGTACTAGTACTTAGTTAGCTGTAAAGGAAATTATGCAAATGCTGTCATCACGTCATTCCAAAACAAAAGTCAGTATAGATCACATTGCAAATATAAAACAATGAGCAGATGGGGAGAATGACTAATAAAGTGAAGGATTATATTATTCAGCGAAAGGGTCTGACGCGAATAATAGAGGAAAGGATACCTGATGGAGGATAGAACGTTACAGTAGGATCTAGGTAGATGGATTACTTAAAAAAGAAAAAAGGGGGGAGTGGAGCCAACACGTATAGGCTTTCTCCACAACTCAACTTAATACGTCACTATCATGACTTTCATTCAATTGGATACTGTAATCTTATTAGGGTTTTACCGTTACGGTAAAGGATATATTTACAGAAATCATTATTACTACTGGAATTATGAGTTATAGCCATATTGCGAATAGAGATTACTTCCAATAATATTAACACGAGAAGGAAGATATTCTCATGTTCCTTATACTTAAATCTACTGTACCGTAATCGCTATAGTAATATAAGTTTATATTATCCATGATTAGCTATCTGAACAAACCTTCGGATACCAATAACTCCAAATATACTAATTTCTCAAATACGACGGGGAGTTATCGGGCGGATACAATAGATACAGACCAGGATGACGAGTTTTTTTGTTTTGAGAATCCCAATACGTATACAGCGTGGTAGTGCTCACACATTAAAACTGCGACGATGAATGGCACTTTAAGATGGTATAGAATTTGAAAAAGTAAAATTACAATGAAACTACTATTACGTTTGAAAAATACTCTCACACTCTCGCTAAGACCTTACGAGAGTTCCGTTTCACAACTGCAGAATTTATTGATATGGCTCTAAGCGAGATATATGGCAGTATTGTCATTACCACAAATCGCCGGAAACCTTCTGCGCAACATCTGCCAAGTTGTAATGAAGTAGTACCGCAATGTGCTCCCGAACATAAGCTCAATGTCCTTGGCTTTTTCAAGCAATTTATCCCTTTGATATGTCAGTAGTTTATTGTTGTCATCCTGATGATCTCATACTTCATTGAGACACGCGCTGAAACAACGATGCTATGTCGATCAGAAGAGATGCTCTTCAAGTATGTACACAGACTTTCTTTCAACAATTACTGATCTAGGCAACCTAGAAAGTTAATATTGGAATACACAAAGTATAAGTCGCATCCATACTATTCTACAGCTTATGCCCAAGTATGCATTTTTTCCAATTGAAAAAAAAGCCTGATACTAAAACCTTTAATGTTAAAACATTATCTCATTTAATAAAACAAATGCATTCTTAATCACCAATCAACTAAAATAGATTTTTTATAATCATTTTACAATAATTATATGTAAAAAACATAAATGAATGGATCTTTAAAGTAAAATGTTGAAACTAACTCTGGGATCTTCCCATATTCTTGAATTCCATGCAATATTGACACATGTTCCTATTAAATGTTCCTACATCTCAAAAGTCATGCTTGTACTAAATATGAAGGAAATATGCTATTGCACTTACCTACTAACAGATAATAATGGTCCTTATATTCATTTCTATTACATCTTCTGTTAATGAAAGTCCCACTTCTAAATGTTAAAAAGTGGAAACAACTAAAACTGGCAAAATTCTACTTGAATAAGAGCTATTGAATAAGAGACAACCTCAAAATGAAAAAAGTCATGCGCTTGAAAATTGGATATTCAGCTATACGTTTATCAGCGCGGAAATTCTCCCCCAAAAAATCGAAATTGAATGCCATTTCTCAGCCAATCATATCTGGAGGGACATAAAAAGCCGCCTTTTAGTTACGCATGTGCCCATGTCCGATACTTTCAATGTATTACGTCGTAACTGCGTCCGCTACGCGTATATCGATCTCCCAGCGAAAAGTAGCCTCCACTCGACCAACGAGTTAAACTCCTTTCAGAACTCAAATTTAAGTGTTTTTGACCCACTCTATACAAAGATAACTTTCGCACTCGAAAGTATAGGTAGTGGACAAAAAGTATTGAGTAAACTATGTTGGATGGTTAAAAAAAAAAGCTACAACTTCCAAAAAATCCTTGACTTCTACCTTTCTATACCAAACTTATCCCCAATTACGACCTTAGGTAATGACCTTAAAATCCTGCGCGTTGTTGGGTGTTCATAGCAGTATACCCAAGAATATCTGAACCATAAACGGGAGGACAATCTTAAACATACCACCTGGCTCAATCGAAAGATTGAAATCTATTCCATCCCCTAGAGAATAGGTATGATGTATCCTAAGATAACTGATACCCCAGTTTCCAGGTAATTAGCCCAACTTGAGCAGATCTGTAGCCTTTAGCCAAGGCACTCGGCTCCTTCGTATTGATTCCCATAATGCGGATTCAAACGAGTACGAAACTAAGACATCATGTAGGCAGTCAGGTAGTACACTTTATGGTCAAGCACCAAAATAGTTGTTGTTATGCATTCAGACTCTTTGGCGAAAATTTGGGAAAATAAAAGCTCCGAGACTTGCCTCGCCTAATAAGAGGCGATTAGAAACGATTGCCTACTTCAGGGAAAAAAAAAAATAAATAAAAATAAAATTATGATTCTCAGAATGGGTAAATATAATTTTATCTTTAAAAACGAAAATTTTGAGCAAAAATAGTCAATTATGAGCTGATTGCCTAAAAAAACCAAAATACTAGTAAGTCCTACTACTGCGCGTATTTAGAGACTTAATAGAAAATACAATTGTTTTGCCTTTGTTTTACTGCTCGGAGGTGAAATTTTAAATACCTGTTTCCTGTTCAGAAAGATAAATCAAAATGAGAGAAACAAAATTCCAAAGAAAGAACGAAATACAAAATCAGAACATAATAAAGGCCAACCTCGCCAGTTAGCGGACAAAAATGAAAATGATGAGTCAATTAGAAGAAGAAGAGAATGAGGGAATCGACAAAAGTGTGGAACAAAATAGGTTGTAATTCAATTTAAACACTGTTGAAGCATGCGAAAGCAGAAAGGGGAGTAAAAGAGATGGGAGTGAGAGAAAATTCAAACGAAACGAAATATCTATAGAAAGAATCAAAAAGCCGCCGCCTTCTCATGTAACAATGAAATACTATAAAAGCGATATGGTTCTTATGTAACAGAACGTCAGAGCTGGGGTTCACACATAATCCAGTGGGACCATTTAAATAGGTCGGGTTTCTCTATCGTTACCATCAAGTTCCTTTAAAAGAAAAAACAAACCCCAGAACTTTTGTGTGATGACCCATTTTCGGACGTTTAGGTGGTCTGCGCGGCCAATCTGGGGTCTACAGAGGTGATGAGGGTTATGAACTTGAGCGGATAATTAACATATAAAACCAAATCTCTAATCATAGGTTCTACTCATACTAAGACTGATTCTAGGGAGTCGCTACGAGCACCTCGCTTCGAAATAAAACGTGACTCATTCCTCGGGAGTGTATAGTAATTTTACGCGCGGCCAATTCCAAGCGAGTTATTGACTCTTGAAATAAAAAGGACCATCCATTTACTTCTAACACCACCCATACTTAACCTCCAGAATAAAGTACTACTTAAGAAAGAAAAGGACTGAAAATTGCATATGATGCACTCTGAAGATTCAACATATCCTAAATACAATAGTCTAGACATAAGATAGAAGACAAATCTGCTTTGCAGGTTCACATCTTGCACTGATTTTTACTTGCTACACAGAGAAAATCCCATTTGACCAAAGATTTCTAAAATTTGGATCCATAATTAGTATCCTGTGTTTCTTTGAGAGTAACATAAAAACAACAAATTGAAATATTTTACATCGGTATACTTCCGTCTCGCATATAGATAAATAATGATGCTTTGATATCAGACAGAATTGTTATCCCACACACGTAAAGTACAAAGGTTTGAAATGCACATATCAAGATATATGATTTATGAGGGATATATTAGGCCGATGAAAATCCCTTGATAGGAACAAAAATAAACAATAAAACTCAGTAAAGACACAATCTCATCAAAAATGGTTGTATTTTTTCAGCTAAGATATATATAGGATAGTTTGTGAATTATGTGTTCAAGAATTTATATGCCTCCATTAACATAATGGAAAATCCATACTATATGAAAAAGCAGAAAATTGTTTTTAATATCATATTACTCTATCCCACCTGGTCCCACATGTTCTTATTTTTTATTATTCTACCTGCTTCCTCAAGCATCTGTCACACCGTTATAATCCATGATATATAAAGATTTTAATATATGTTTAACAAGTTCCAACCTTCGCCAACTTTTCTTTTTCTTTTTTTAGCAAACAAAGATATCACACATTATTATTTCCACATGATGCATATCTAACTATTGATTTGAAGATAATTTACAGATTTTTTTTAGATAGTTCTTTAGTAATCAATGCTCTCATTACCAGTTGTTATGTAATATCAGGGATATTATAATATTATTAGAATGTAATTAAGAGATACACCATTCTACGACACATGCTTTGTTTTCACATATCTTGAATGCTTTATTAATGCATTATGACAATTTCCACATAATATTCCTTGACACGTGATGTAAGAAACAGCTGACAATATTAAATAATAAAGAAAACAAAACAAAACCAAACAATAGGATGGTAAATAATACCACTTATCCTGCACCGAAAGATGACCTTATACAATGAACAGTTGTTGTTAAATTACCAACCTCAATAACGACTGATGACTATTTGAACTTCAATTATTTTCATATAGTTATTGTAAGAATATGATCATAGTAGACATTACAAAAAAAATTCACTCTACATATTTTAAAAGCTAATGATAATTAATTCTATAGATCCGAAATATTTCATGCTGTACTGACTCCTATGAAAGCTCCAAATCTCTATGTTGTTTAAATTAAATATTAGGGTGGTTTTTCTTTCAATTATTTGACAAATGTCCATAAGTTCTTATGTTACAAGCAGCTGACACCTTCTATTATTATTTTGGTTTTCTAAAAGATGTCCTTCGAGAATTGAATTCTAATAAACAAAAATCATAGAAAAAAAATTATCTATTTTTACCTTTTTTGAGTTTGGGAGGGTAGATAAAGCGAGTGGTAATATAGAGATAGATTAAATCGATAGTTCTTATTGAATAAATATTTTATCACAATTACGAAGAGAGAGTAGTCTTGCATCATTTCAGCATTATTATGATCCTGCATATTATTCTGAATTTTTTTTTTTTAGTATCATGGGTAGATACCTCTAGTTACATGTGTTGTGCAATTGGTGCTTTCAATTCTATTATTCGAGCTTCATGTTCCAAATAACTTTTAAAACACTTTGGCTTCCTAAACAAGAACCTAGTAAATCACGTCATAGTGTTCGAAGTAACTTTACGAAAACCAAACTTGTAACCACATTTCTCCCAGGCAAAGAACATACTCAATAGCCCGGGATAGTAATGGACCAGGAGTGCTTCGTCTAGCCACACATCAAAGCACAACTAACAAGCCATAACCTAAGTAAATACCCATAACAGATCCAAACGTCCTACTCTAAAGCCACCTGATTTCAATTTAGCTGAACTCAGTAAGATACCCTCTACCCTATCAGCCACTGAATCGTAAATAAACTTCTTTTTTGCATTTTGCCCTATTAAGAGTAAAGGTGTGATAGATATCAAAGATTATGGCAATAGAGTTAGATGCGACACTCAAATACCCTTCATACCAACAAGCAACAATATAAAGTACTTGTTGTGCTAGATAAGTTGTCCACAATTAGGCAGGCCGCAAATCTTGACATGAATTAAGTTTTGCAAGTATGGTATGCACATACAAATCTGCGAATCTACTAGGAATACACCAAATATTAATCTAGCCTACAGACTTGATTCTTTAGAATATGATAGGTCCGGTGTTTAGTCATCAAACAAGTTCAGCTTAGATACATTAATTTTTTCTGGAAATTATCGTTTCGCTTGAGCATCATCGCAGCATTACTCCCAGTGTTTGAAGAGTGAAACCCTGCATCACTGGTCCATTAATACCAATGTGAAGTATTCTATGAAGCAAGGTTTTTCAACAATAAATCTCCCATTTTTGTAGCAATATCTCGCATAGAGTTATTGCTAAACATTGTAAGAATTCAGCATATGATTGAGAAATAAGATGTCTCTGCAGATAATATAAACACAGAAATGAATACTCTCTCTTTTTCAACAGAGCAAAAAGAGCCCCAACATAACCCATATGCGATGGGCGAATGATAACATAGGTTATTAGAGCATTAGTGTTTCTCTTGTACTTGAATGAACTTCCATTCAGACTTTGCCCTTAGAATATTCCCAGAATAGACTGATACAAGTAAGAAGGAGGTGTTTCTGATGTAAATGGTCCTGAATGGTTTCCTCAAGCCATGATCGTCTCCTTGAATTGGAGCAGTAAGGTCCACTTACGAATAAGGAAGAACGGAGTACTTCCGTGAGTACTCACTTCGAGTACCTGTTCTTTCTTATTACGTGTTTAGATCAAAAGTTGGGAGCATTAAAATCAATGACAACGATAGGGAACTAGTCGTTTTCGTAGAGCTACAACTCTAGCGTTTCCTTGTATATTCGTGAAACATCGATTGAGTGATAAGTATGATTCAGTGATTAGCTTGCATGCTGATCTTGAGTAACACTTCCCTTTCAGTTGAGTCAAAGATTTTCTAAAAAGAAAGACCCTAATGGAGAAGCGTAGCCTTCCAGTTACACTAAGACGTTTCGATTGTACTACATGGATTCGATTGGGATAAGGTTTTTCTAGTGTTATGTTGCCGCATTGAAAAATCGCCTCTCCTGTTTGTCCAGCGCCTCACATAGATAGTAACATAAGTCTTTCAAGAGTACACTTAGGACGTGATTTCCGCTTGACTTCATTAGTTCAAGTCAGCCAGAAGTTGGGTGAGTAAGGCTTCAGCTGATATGTAATGCCCCTGACATAAAAACTATCCTGCTATATCCATAACTCCATACTTTTAAATTATACTCCCCCAACTACCTACATGAATACCAGAGAAGAAAAGAGGTGAGTGCATAAAGATAAGAATTCTATCAAAAAAATATAAAGATCATTTTCTTATCAAGTAGCCGAGGCTGTATCTTTAAAGTTTAAAATAAACTTTAAGAAAAATACAAGCCACCAATGCTTTATTAAACCCATTGTATTGTGACCTGGCATTCTTGTGATTTACTGGTAACATCCTCACACATATATCAACCTTCTGCACCACATAGACATCGCTACAGGATAAAGTGATTTTTGCTTTACTGGTTTTGTATAGGGCTCACTTCTCTGTTTGAGCTTAGGTTGGAGCCTTAATGTAGATTCACAGTGACAAATACAAAGCAAGCTGGTTATTCTGCGTTCTCATTTTCTGAAAACATTTGAAGAGAATAGACAATCATTTCTTCTTGAACAAATGTGTTAACCGATAGATAGGGAATGGAATTTGAAAGACCTCGAATTTTTATTCGATCCAGTCCTGCGCTTGTATTGCAAATTTATTGCTTAATCATGCGGAGGTGTCGTGCTATTAATGATAAATGAAACCCATCTTAGGTAAATCGAAACAGCGGTGTTGTATAATTGACTAGCACTGATTAACTACAAAATGCCCTGAAGATTAATGAAAATTTATGAGACTTAATATCCGTTCCAATCGACCCCCTCCCTTTATCCAGGCTCACCACAAACGCAACAAAATTGTTTTCCTGACTTAACTTTTAGTAATATTGCGGGTTGTTCTTATACTTCATATAATCAAAGTATATCTAGGCCTACCGAAGACCAGGATAAGAATTATAATCGTCAATGAAAGAAACTTCTTACAATCAAATTTTTAAGGACTCTTACCCCTTATTGCAGCTCTCGTTCTGACGGTTCTCTTCGCACTTCATCTGACCCTCCTATCTACTGACCTTTGCCTGTCAGCGATCTTTTGACCCTTAACGGTTTAACGTTGTTCCATTAGACCCTTACAGCTTACTCATATTACATTAATGTCGCTTGAGAAGTGAGCCATAAAATAATAATAGATGAATAAAATAGAGATATATGATATAGGAATTATTATTTAATAAATAAATGTATCCAGATAATGAATTATAACAATGGTTAAAAGTAAACAAATATAGACTAGCCAAAAGAGACAAAATAGGAAATATGCGGCATAACACACAAGATGCTATGCAATTTAATTAACAGATAAGTTTTGCATTTTACCAACATTGCCGTCTTCTAAAGAAGAGCAATCAATATGACTGGGAACGAGAAAACCCAATATGGTGACGGTGAGATATAAAAACTAAAACTAAGAAAGGTGTAGAGTATTAACAAAATTTTGGGCAATAATAACTCTTTAAACCAGCATCCTTATCAACATTGCTGTTTTGATTCTGTAACCCTAAAGCCCTCCACATTATTCCACACATTCCACCCTCTAATTAAGAACGATTGCACCAAGTACTGAAACGAACGTCACTGCTTCATTTACAACCAAATCTTTGCACAATGTACTTATGGTCACATCCTAAATTTTATGCCACAAACATTCCGAAAATAAGATTAAGGTTACTGTGCGCTTTGATTGCTCGGGACTATTGAAACAAGTTGTCCATCTCAAATTGGATGAGTAGATAAGATGACGCGCGATAATATTTAAGAAATTTGCCTCGTTAGACTCTTTGCGATTTCAACAAACGAGTTCACAATCACATGATATTGTATTTAAAACAGTATAAACTTTTTTCAAAACCTTTCCAGATGTTGCGAAGTGATTTCAAATTGGGGAGATATTTGTAAACGGAGCGTAACCTGTACCTTATTTTTGAGCTAAGCAGCACCCACATGTGTGCTAATTAATGATTGTGTAAAAAACATTAATATATAGTCATTAGGATGGCTATTTTAATCTACACCGAAATTAAAAAACGAGTTAACTTTAAGCTGCTACTTTACAATATCAAACGTCACATGTCAAAATTTCTCAAAATTATAGCACCAACGTGTTGAGTAAATGTTTTACTAAGAAAATAGAATCAGTTGACAAATTAATGATGCAACTGTGTCTGACAATCTTTAATAGAACAAATCTATCTGCGATATCTACAATTTATTTATTGTTAGTAACACCCACTGATTGACGCAGTGATCAGTATACTAAAGCACCCAGAAAACTTGTGACTGCCCTGTGTAGAGCAAGATCCATATCCCTCATACATGACAGCTCTGAGATGCTAAAAGGAATAAAAAAAATTCATAAAAGTCAAAATCTGCAGTCCCGCCTGTATAAGTCACTATCATGGACTTAAAGAATAGGCTTCAACTTTAAACAAACAATTCACCTTATGGAGTTTCTAATTGCAACTAAGATTGGTAAGATTTAGATAGTATGAACTGTACGATAGAAACCAGGCGATTTACGTCCGGATTTGCCACATATAATTATGTGGTTGTCGGCCCAGTTTTCAAAGAATGACAAAGAGCAAACTTCTATAAAGGCTGATAGCCATACTTTCAAAACTGAGGGACATAACACTTGAATTCCTATCTACTGAGATAATTTTTCATCTCTATATGAGTCTTCGATCAGCTGAATAAGCTTCATGGCATTAGCAGCCCATTCATTTTGTCTGAGTATACATGTTAGCTCCTATTTCTCATGTTTGTCATGCCTTGAAAGAAATAGTTTGGTAGTCTCAGATTTAACCGGCATGTAGGTATCTCATTACTTGGATACTGCAAGAAAGAAAACAAAACAACCGGACTGCTTTAACAAATGTGTGGCTTAATTATTTTGTTCTACCAGATTTGCATGTCTGATTGCTTAAGTAATACATACATTCGGTTCTGAACCCACTAGAGGCAATTGCCTTTAGAAATCTAATTGCTTTGTCCACATTATCTTTGTCAATTCAGAATGTTTTCGGTTACGTCATTATCAATCTAGTAAAGTAATGCTCCGACTAGAGTTGTGATATGTTCTCTAAGTAAGGCGGTCAACTACAGCAAATATCTTAACAGTCCTACCTGGAAATTAGACAAATTGCTAGAATCGTTCATAATAGGAAATAAACTAAAAGATTGAGAGAATACAGCATTCTTGGACAGATTAAGCGTTAGCACATTTGGGATGGATGCCCAATGAACTATCTTGAAGTGTAGGTTACCAAGTGGGAGCTATACTTCTTTAAGTTTGCTACTCGGTTCGGCACTGCGACTGTAACTTATTGGTTAATGATCTGAGACTCCGGTCCTGTATCCATGGCGTGAGCCTGGCCAGGTGGATTGCATCTTATTGCGTATTCGCCGTTAGTAACTGTCTGATCTATCTCACAATGCTTCTTGGATTCATCTCCTCCTCCTTGACGTATCACAAACATGTAGTTCTTCGAATTCTGAGCTTGGCACCTTCGCTGAGAGGATATGGAAAATGCAACACAAACATCGACACTGAATTTGTCTTAATAAAATCATTCACAGAGTTGTTATTTTAGAAACTAGTTTCGTGTTTTTTTATGAGTATTACACATTTTTACATCAATCCACTATAATACATTTTAGTTATGCCAGACGGTCTATCATGGTATCTGTACATTTGATGATATGTTCAAAGGGTGAAAGATTATTCATAATACATTCAAATGAATACTGAAACCAGGAAAGTTTACCAATGAGCACTTTAACAAAAAATCAATCTTACAATAACTGTTATACTGAAATCATATTGACGGTTTTCCGTTTTAAATCCCAACAAAATAATGCTTCTCCCACACGTTTTCTCAGTACAAATTTTATAACATCACAATTCGATGGAACAATGTCTAATCATCCATACAATTACAAATTACTTCAATTTGTAATCGAGATGTCTCAAACGAATTGAAAACTAAGCCAAGCCACCAAACTTACTATACAACAAAGCAAATGAAACTTTGGAATCCTGAAATATAACACTCAAGTCGGTATGAACTCGCAAACGACAGCTTTCGTTATCTCAAGATCCGTGCTAGGGCAGTCAGTGTGCATTGGCTATATGGGCCATGTGGTTAGTGTGGTTGCTTTTCTGTTTTATAATGTCTTCAAATGAAAACAAAAAGTGGAGAGAAACTTACTTTCTGTCTTGAGGACAAGATGAATGAGCCTCTGTCGGCTCAATGTCTTTATGAGTAAATTCTTTGAACTTGATGCTTCCCCTTCAAATGCTCTCCTCCATATCTACACAGACAGACAGACTCCTCCGCTGTAGTAAGAAGGGAAATACAGACTCAAAAAGAGAAAAAAGAGAGAGAGAGAAAAGAAGAGAGAGAGAGAAAGGTAGGGAAGATTGGCATTTCCGAAAGGAAAAGGTGACTACGTGGATTATAGAAAATTTGACGAGATTACTAAACAAGGTTAATAAATAACAGCAAAAAGTATACTCACTACCAATTTCCTATGCCTTGGACATTATCTCACAAAGTATGTTTTGACAATTGCACCTTGGACATATTACATGATATCTCATGTTTTTAGGCTAGTCTTGGGACTAGACTAGTACATAACTAATACCAGACTATTTTGAGCCTGAGGACTGGATTATTCTATCAGGTTGAAATCTAACTAATAAATTTTCTATTTACACTAAACGTTTATACCCTGAAGGACATATAGAATATTTGGTAGCTAAAGATCGCTTGCAAGACATTACTGAACCATTGTTTGCACATATAAAGTTCGTATAATTTATTTGTATTTTCCACATCTAACATACATCATTTGGCGGGTGGAATTTGCTCCTCCATACTGTTAAATCGCACAACGACGACTTTGATTTTATTAAAAAATCGAAGTATGACTACATAATGGGGCATCACTGAACCTCGCTTGTTACCTGAGGACACGACTAGCAATGTACGCCGCAAAAGAGGGGGGGGGGCTGAGAGTTGGTGTATGAGTAGACTTTATACTAGATCTCAATAGGTGACAAAAATGTCAGTATACTCCTCCCCTCCCTTCCACTCTCCCCATACAAGATAACAGGAATAAAGTAACTATAACAAAACTCACTTAAGAGTTTAATCTGGAACATCTCTTTAAAATACTTGCTTTTCTGTGTGTTTTGATATAATCACTTTAAATATTCTATGTTAGTTTCTCCGTAACAAGATAAAAAAGTAAATGACAATAATTTGCAGCGCGCCGCTGGTTTATGCATTATTGTGGGTGTATTATTGAGAATCCACGGCCGCGACACCAAGAGCACACACACACGGTTACTCACCATGAATAGCTATTATAAGCTAACACACCAACCAGAGATATCGAGCGTGCTGGGGCTAAGCAACAGCATTATTACTGACAATTTACAGATAAGAGTTATCGATAAGGCTCGATAATTGAGTAAGATGCCAGGAAATCCCAACTCATACATCAGCGTGAGAGCGAAATAGTAAAATCTTTTGCATATTTCTATTACTAATTTCTAGCTTTCTGAACTTTTTTAATTCACCGTTGAATGCTCCAAGCCAATCTCACCAATCTTTCAATATGCATCAAATTGGAATGATCGCAAAAGTGGTTATATTTCATTAGTATTTAGAACTGTTTACAACTCTAAATAGGGTCTAGGTAGTGTATAGTATGAGAGAGATAGATTGTATTTCAGCAAGAGCAAATAATAAATACAATAAACTATGCACTTAAATCATAAACCAAATGGCCATAGCAAGTTATTCTGACAGGATGGAAGGTCAATAGGCAGCAGTATTTTATCTCACCATATCACGATAAACAAGAGATCTTATACTATAAATTACCTTGGAGACACAGTATACTATCCAAGAGGTTTCTTCATATACTTTTCATTTTTAATCTAAGAGCCAAAAACCTCACAATGAGAAAGTCCATATATCCTATGCCATCTAATGCATTTCTCTTAACTGTGCTACCTTTACTACTCCAGATCATACTGCGCACACAGATTTTACCATCACAAGCATCAATTTCAAATAGCTATCTTACACTTCATATACATCACAGTATGTTTCTGAGTTATAGACCTGTTTATTCTCGACCAAAAATTTGTACAATTAGTTTATGAATAAGTACATTTTCACTCCTGCATCTTACTGCTTTAAATATTTTACACTAATGCTCTAAAGCTGAATTGCATCATTACCTCGCAATAGTTTAATCTGATGCGTTCATACGACCAAGCGAAATTTATGTTCCCTGCCTTGCGGTCTAAGCTAAAAGAATCACTCTTAATGCCTGTGACCTCTTGAAATTATTTGACGTCTCCGGCTGTAGATCCGCGCGTCAATCGTTACTTGCATCTGGCGGGCAGGAAAACTCTCTCTCTTCCTCTAGTTGTTATGACAATGACTCTTCTCTTCGTTTCCCAGGTTGGTGTCCCGTCTCCCTTAGCCGGTTCTGTAGCATCTTTATGGCTCAGCGACAGCTTTCTTGCCTTGGCGTTTCAGCTCGGAAATTCTTGCATCCATTGTTCCTGACACGGATGCGTAATAGAATGGAAACAAGTGGTAAAACATTAGAATTAGATCGTTTTGTATGATTGTAATGAACGGATGGTTTTGGTGATAATATTCAGTGTTCAGGGTTCAGATTGGTTATAATTTTTAACTTCTTCCGTCTTGGATATCCCTTTATTCTCTCTCGTCCATTCTCTATCATGATGAATGACTACGGGTGTAATCTCTCTCATGTCTTCTAGCTTTCTACCTCGTGCATCATCTCTTCTACATCTCTCTCCTCTCTCTCTCTTCTCATCTCTTAAATGATAACGATTTACATATTAATGACTAATATCGATTTATGAGCAAGAATTAGATATACTTTCCAAAGTCACAAATTCACATTCCTTATTCTTCCATTTACAAAAGAATAAAGCATGGAATTTTCAAGCATAAACATCGGGACCAGGATTCTTACACTTTTGCTTATTTCTCTGTTTCTTTGAGCTTCAAAGATACTGTGTTCACATGATATTTTTTACTGTCACATCATACAAAATGATTACAATGTTGATGGTGTCAAGTAACATAGAGATGAGGCAATATTTCATTTTATGAGTTCTTGTTATTCTGTAAATATAGTCATATCACGAGTGAGTTCTCTTTATAACAATGACATTTGTGGTCAACAAATAACTCTCAGCGCGTAACAGCTGTCAAAAATAGTTCCCAGTGTAAGCATGAGAGTGTGTAGGAACAAAAGACGTAATTTATTGTCAATTGAATGAACTTCAACTTTTATTATGTTTCGATTCTAGTTCATCGTTTATTTTTTACTCAATTGTATCAGATAAAGATCCTATCGAAGTTAGTGCAAAGAGACTTTATAAGACATGAGCAAACCAGAGTTTTAGTATTGGCATTTTTCAGATTGTGATCCTCTTGGAAAATGCTAGATTCAGACTGGTAAAAATTATGATCGATTCAATCAAGCATGACTTGGTCAGATTGATTTCTTCTTTAGATGTCTGGTCAGCTCTGCTTCTTCTGCACAGCTCAAGTTCTTTCTGTCACTGTTTCTTGCTATCTGTATGCCTGATTTAGAGTGCACGATCTCTAGATCAAACATGTCTTTCCCCATGAACCTTAAAAAATAGTGAATATAGGAGATTAACACATGAGATTAGACTGCTCTGTTATCTGAAGTTAGAATTATTTGGGCCACCTCCTTTTACATATCGATTCTTGTTCATTTCTGATCAAAGCCTATGTGAATACTTTAAACGTCAGAATTAAAAAGCCCGGTAGATATTGTTCATAAATCAGTGTCTTGCTCCACAGACTTAAATGGGTTAAATGATTGTTTTATCAAAGAATTTCTTAAAAACAATTAGGTGGTATACAGTAAAACTTCCTTAGAAAGAAAGAAATCCTTCATGAAGCTTATTGATCCTCATACTCTCAAAGCTTGTTCGTTTCATTCGCTTTTGTACGAGAGAGATGCATTTCACCATGTTCTGAACTAAGAATTCTGAATCATGTTCTTTACTGTTTTACTGTTCTTATGATTCCTGGAGCTCTAATGCAACTCATTTGTGTTGCATTTATCATTAAGCCGACACTAATATTTCTGCATGTACTTCATCAAATGGCACAGCATTGAAAGTCAAGTAAACATGTTCCAAAGATAAATGAGATTCTCTGTATTTTTGTGTGATGTGACATTTAGTAGCCAATAGGTGGTGTCTGTCCGAATCTAAGATACCTTGATATGGACAAGACCAACGCAGGATCAGCTAACGTTTTATTAAAGAAATATTTGCAGTGTAAATAAATATATCGAGGCGCGATTGTGCTCTCTGTGCACCAGGCAAGGAGATCGTATATTAGGCGTACGAGTTCAAAACAATATTCTTCCCATAGTAAAGTCTCGAAGATAAAGCTTAAGAATATCTACGCAACTTATTACAATAGCCATCGGATCGTCTTATCGTAGTTGCTCAGCACGCTCTTTAGTACTCTAGTAGCAGTTATTAGAATTCCCATTACAGTCATCCTTTCCTCATCCTGCGAATCTCTCGTAAGCTGCGCTTCATATCTGCGCAAATTTACGGTCGCCCAAGAATGAGGAAACATCGAAAGCTTACTAGTCAAAACTCAGTAATGGATCCTTGAGTGGATAGACATAATATGCCTAAGAAAGTGTCGAGAGTATCACATTACAGAGAAACCAATCCCCGCCCAAAAAAAAAAAAACAAATAATAGTTCAAAAATAAGTAAATATTTTTTTTTTTTTTTTAAAGGGTCACTTCCGACTATTATGCAACAAGATCAAAAACAATATTGGACATCATGACAACCTCATCACAGTACTAAGGAAACAGAATTTGAAGCGGTATGAACATGTTTCCCACTGAACAGGACATGCAAAAACTATCATATAAGTGACGGTTACAGGCTCTGTAAAACCAGAAACTTTTGCGTGCATCATACCTTTGCGAATTGCGTAAGGAGGCTACACAATATATTGAATGCTAGTACAATACTATATACTGTACAAGTAAGTATGGCAAATATGACCATTTACTCCAATTCGCGAAAGTTTCATGTCGCAAGTGTTTCTGGTTTTACGGAAACCATATACTAGAAAGACAGATAAAGATATGGGAAGACAATCAGGAATGAACTGGGATGAGACTGGTCGAGTCCCCAAGAGCAGTGGAGGACCGCAGCGGTTGGAGGAAGATGTTGGCCCCATCATCGCTGGTGCCTCTACAACGGCCATCACAGTTATCAGACATTCAACATTGATTAAAAATATCCCGACAGCATTGTTATGGGGTTTATGGCAAGCCAGCAGAGCCTGGAGCAGTGAATGGAGTCTCTTATCTGGACAAACAACAATCAAAGATCCTTGCATTTTTTTTTCTTTAGTAGTTTTCTCCTGTGACGTATTCTGTTGGGAAATTCATTCCACTTAAAAGTGTTCATCCTTCCGATTCTTAGGTAATACATGTATCTATGTGTAGATCTATACTTTCTATCTAAGTGCAACTCTGCTTCATATTTCCTTTCAATTTTCTTATTACATAGCTGATGATATTGTAATAATCAATTGCATTGTCTTATGGTACATCGTAAGAATTTCAAGTATAGTTAATTTTCGTTGAGTTATCACAATTTCGGAAACTGAGTATTTTCAATAACAACACTAAAAACGCCCAACTGATTCCAATAAGTTTACAATAGAAATTGAAGAATTAGTCTTACCTCAAGGCATGTAGTTCTTTAGCCTTGTCTTCTTGACCTTCCTTCACGACCTTGGAGGTCGTCAGGGTCACGACCTTTCCATCCAAGACAAACTTTCTGGTCTTCTTCAGGGTCTTGTAGTGGAGCTTTTCCTGTAGTAACAAAGGTCAAAGGTTATTTTGACAATGGATTATAAAGTCCGAAACAAAATAGATATCAAATGTAAAATACATGACACTTTTAGATTTCAAATTACTAATAGCTCTCTTATTTGCACAAAATTATATGAACATTTGTAGGAAATTAATTCATATACAATGACAAGATGTACAAAATTCCTCTCTATTTAAATAAATGATCTAGATAAATAATTGAAAAAGTTCAATTGCATAATGTATTTCAAGAAGGAGTGTTTTTGAAATTCATATTTTTGCACTGAAGGATGATTTTTTTTATGGACTAATAATTATGAAATCAAATGATCATTTTACACAATGTAGCCTACTTTCCAATGAATGAAACTAAAAGCATGGGTTGCCTTGTTCGCAATTGCATGATGAATTTTCAGTCTTTGTTTCAAAAGTGCTCATGCAATCCTTCTAAACTAAAGAGAGCAGACATTTCAGACAATAGTTATTAAACTTACCTCGCTCTAACTTCCTTAAAAATAAAACTGTTATATTAGTAAAGACTTTCCTCAGCATGCAATTTGTTATCGACCAACATGCTCTTAAATATCTAAATATCACAACTGCAGTTGTGAACATATGATTACTTTTAATTCTTAATGTACGAAATAAACTTCTCTTAAAAACAGAAACAAACAGAAACAAGTGCACATTTACTATTGGGTCTCTTGATTAGAAATAAAATTCTGATACTTAAACCCAACGTGAACTTTTTCATTTCAAACCAATGTAAGACATTTGTATTTGGAGCTGTCTTTTCCCCATTGGGGTCACATGATATAGTTGTGATCCAAGAGGGCCATGGTGCAGAACAAGAAAGTAATTCAATAAAACATTAAATCATAACATAGAACCATACATAACATTATATAATACCATCAGTAAACAATTTTGAAATTAATCTAAACTGTAATTGTCAAGGCAACAGCATGAATCAACATTTAAATTGGACACACATGATTCTGACAAATGCTCACCAACATTAACATGAAATACCAGGGTACCTACACATGGAATGATGCAATGACATAGATTCCATGATCCATTTTTTAGGATTACTTTACAAGTTTGTGAAAATACTAAATGCCTCATGAATGTATGACAAATTGATTGAAATTTCCCAATGATCTCTATTATTAATTGTTGGATACTGTCTTTTTATACTAACATCTCTTTAATTTGGGATTTAAATTAGAAAGTTTATGGTATATGTCAATACTAAAGTTCTTAAAGCTGGTGTATAGTTTCGGGAGAAAGAAAAAATTATTTTGATTCACATTA
>CALNVZ010000811.1:0-14223 GCA_940671915.1 Paracentrotus lividus
TTAGGCATCAAATCTTATAAGGCAAGCATGTTAAAATAGTGTATTCTATTAGATTCATCGTCCGAAAGAATGATATGTAAATTATCAAAACGGTTACCAATGGACTTTGTTTAACCACTGCAGCCATGGAATAAGTCTCATAGCAAGAAAATGAATAGGGATGCAAGGCAGAAAAGAAGAACACTGGACACGCAACAATAATCATTAGGAAGTAAATACCAAGACTGTATGTTTCCCATTAAAATCAAGACTTGATAATACCTATTATATGAAAGAAAACCAAGAAAGCCCGTATATGCCCCAAAAAATATCTATATAAATGTTAAAAAATAAAAAAAGTTATATCGTATGTACGAACTAAAAGGAAAAAAAAAACCTTCCATAAATAAATGTTCTTTAATGCTCGAACTAGCAGGACGTAAGATAAAAAAGAAACAAAGAAAGGAAACGAAAAAAGTTTCTTTGATATACAGAAAATACAGATGCGAATAAGCAAAAGATAACAGGAAATAGAAGCCATATTATATATTCTACAGTATATAATAACAGTAAGCGGATCCAGGATTTATAGGGGCCAAAATGTAATATTCCCCGATCTTGACAGTCGAATATTATTTTGCCGTACCTGGGCCGAGCAAAAAAAGGAGCGGGGAGGTTGCGGAAAGGGGTGCATAATGGGGGGGGGGGGAGGGCGTGAAGATATTCTCGGCATTCAGCATCCCACAGTCATATTCATCCGTGAGGGTAGGTTAAGGTCGTCATCCAAATAATGTATCCTGCCTTTTTTTGTTTTTGTTTTAATTTAGTTGGGCGCCGCAAAATATCAGATGTAATGCTTTTCTCAATTATGGGCTCGGGTGAGGTGGGGGGGTCCAAGCCGTCAGGCCCTGAATCTCCCTCAATGGAAGCGGATTCGTATAATTCAGATAAAATCTGTTTAAAACATGATTACAGCCTAAAATAATTAATTGCACCCAATGCTATGGAAAATCTTGTATGATGCGAAATATAGAGATGAAGGGAAAAAACACAAACATAAACGGATTTAAAATTTTGAATGAAGTTTTTAAAATGAGTTAATCACAATGAATTGTTGCCCGACAGGCTAACTGGCCCTAAAAGATGCCTCGTTAATTTGAATGACATAAATACGAATGACATACATTAGGAACTTGTATGCACGTTAAAAAAAAAATAAAAAAAAATCTAAAAAAAAATAAAAAAAAAAAAAAAAAATAAAAAAAAAAAAAAAAAAAAAAAAAAAAAAAAAAAAAAAAAAAAAAAAAAAAAATATCTTGTTTGCTGTATAAATAATAAGTACGGGTAAATGCATAAAATGCAAATGGTTTTTGCCCCATTATGATACTGAATGCTTTAAAAAAAGCTTCGCGTGACTATGAATGAACTTGATTCCCGTATTTAAAATTAAATGCCGATATCGATTGGGAAAGAGGTATCGTTGAATTGAATGAACCTTCTATAGGTTTGAATACAAACTATGAAAATTGGGCGGGAAACCTATATTTATTTCATTTCATGGACGAAAGAGTAAGGTTGGTATCTCACTTCGCAGAAACTACTTTTGAAACTAACTTGAGATGGATTTGGCCTACTTTGAGACGGTTTTGAAAATACTTGGAGACGGTTGTGATAACTATTCGGAGACACTCCTCCAACTCAGTCAATGCAAAGTTTCTTGAGTCGGCGGAATACTTTGAGACAGTTATGAAAAATTGTCACGGGCGTCTCAGCGACGGAAATAAATAATCGAGACGTCTCTATACTTTTCAATCCGTCGCGAAGACGAAGTTAGATACCATCCAGGAGAGCTATCATGGATGACTGAGCACTTTGAATTTTGATATCTTGTTGAAGATCACGTTCTGCCAAGTTTTTGTCCAAAAACCCTGGCTTCTGAGCATTCATTCATGGTTTGTCAGGTCTCCTGGGTCTATTCATTAGGGACAAAATATTTAAACAGTCTAATTAATTGCAAGGGTTTTTTTGCTCAACACTTTGGTATAATTACTTTCAGACAAATTTTACGATTTGTTCTAAAACCTAAGTGCTCAGTCGAGACCGTTACATACACTGTAGGTGGTATAATTGATAATAGAGTGACTATTTATGATGAAATAAACATCAAAAGTCACAAAACATTTCAATGTGACAGGATGCTTTAAAAATTAGTTTTTTTTCTGTGTCGCCTTTATTCAAGGCCTATACTGAATGAATCTCCTTGCAACAATAGACGTTACTGTCTCACAAGCCAAAGTACATGTGCGGTTACCAATTGGAAACTTTTATTCAAAGTTATTGAAGAAAGATAGGAACACGAGGGTTGGCAGGCATTTTGAAAATAGTGTCCTCTTTTATGCCTAACGTTCTAGATAAAGCTCCCCCCGTAGTCCTGCAAAAACACACAGGGTGTTTTTCAAGCAGGACTACGGGGAGCGTACTCTCCTTAGCAAATGGTACCGCACTTTATGCAGTGAAGTTTCGATAAAGCGGAAGGGAAATATTAAGCCGATGAAATGCATTGTATCAACATGAAGAGACACGAACTACAATTAGTTTAATTCCTGGGATCGCTTGTGAGTTGGTTTTTTTGGGTAGGTTAGTAAGCACACCAATAAAGATTCAGAAACAATATTAGATTATCTATGAAGTACGCCTTATATATATTTGTTAAAGAGTTGCATTGCTCGGATGATTTGAACCTCCCCGACTAGGATCACTCACCAATGGACAATGCTCATAACTTTATGGTATCGACGTGCTACTTATTCGTGTGAATTAGGAATTCAGAATTGAAGAGCAACAATCACCTGACATGCGATCTAAGACGATTGTGGAGAATCCTATCAATGGACAAGGATAACCCACCAGAGTATAGAAGGTATACTTCACGAAATCTAAATGTAACGTAGTAATTGCAAGACACCTCTATTAAAATGCACAGATTATGTAGTATAATATTCATGGAATATCATTATGCATATCAGATCCACGCCCCTAAAGTCTTATTAAACACACACTTTGTCGCATTAAACCACCCTATAATAGACCAACACTTATCACATTCATTCATTTCAGTGATGCCGTTTAGTATCAATTAAAACAAAACATCAATTCTCAATCAGAAAAGCGAGAAATGTGAATACGAATCTTTGATCGAAATGAGAGAGAAGTCGCCCAGACAAAGATCCTGAGTACAATCGACAAACTAATAAAAAAGCTCAAAATTCTTGAGGAAATTTCTTTGTTACTGTCTACACATGCTCATCGCCATGTTATAACATACAAGAGATAGAAAATGAAACGAAACTTTAAGGAAAGTTAGCAGTTTTTTTCGCCAGCGAAGTATTTTTTATTTCGGTCATAAATATTTTTATTTTTTCTGCGGACATAACAAAGCGAAACGGTCCACGCTCATTTTACACCCTTTCCGTTTAGCTCCGCCTTAGCACGACATGCGCTGAATATGTCGTGATGTGTGATTTCAACTGGATTTTTGATTACTTTTTGTAAGAGCGAAATAGCGAACTAACTCTCTTTAGCTGCACTCAAGAGATTTGCGTGCCGAATGCCACAAACCTGCTGTAAATAAAGCTTTATCATCCGGGATTATAGCGGCAAGCACGCAAAGAATGCTCAATCTAACAATCGGAGAATGCGGGAGAGCGGGGCGGGCGGGGGTATTAATGTGCGTGGAAAACCACTCTAAACTCTGCCCCTGAACGTAACGCTATCCTCAGCGATCCGAAATGTTAATAATGTATTCTGCAGTCATTGTCATTATTAAGCGGACTCGGAGATGAATCTGTCTAGTACCTGCAGATGGGAAAATTAAAACATCCCCTGAATTAAACAATTTGGTTCCATCAGCAACAAGAGATATCAGGTAGACGTGATAATACTTCTGATACAAGTTTTTAGGTTAAAAGTTCTCTGCAGTTTATCTTTACAAAAGTAAACGTGTTTAAGAAAAGCTAGCGTTTTACTAAACACGACGAAACAAAACGATTTACTCTTAAATAATCATTTTTCTAAAAATTATTTAATATCTTTTATTACTCGGTAACAGGTTGATCAATAAAAGACGACGATCGAGCAAAATCACTTTACGTTTTTTATTTTCATTGTCTTAGCTAACCTAGCCACTCAAAAACGCTGATCAGAGAAATTCTAAATACATTCGCTGAGGCGCAAATATTTCTTTAAAACATTTTTGGAGGCTTATCTCTATCATAACTTATTTCAAAGAATATAAACAAAATGCATAAACCCCCACTGCTACAAGAATAATTTCAGTCTATAGACCATTATTATGTTCAAATTTCACAACAGGTTCAGAATCAAATGACCGCTTTTATAATGAGTAAGAGTAACGCGATGACATTCAAAGGAACGCACGCAAACATCGGAATAAAACCCCCAAAAGGTTTTAACAATAGTTTTGTTTCTAACTAATTAGCGCGGCCAGGATTGCGTAAACACTTTCTTAAAAGAGCGGACTTTTTTCTTAAACAATTAGAAAGAACATGACTTTTTTATTTTTTTGACGAAGATATAAAACAACTAACCAAATTTCAGTTTCTTTTTTGCAGAAGATTGCAATGTTATTTAGACAACATCGCTTGCTGCGTTTGCCTCGATCATGCGTTTGAACGGACGAAGTATTGCCCTTCTCTGTACCTGAATGCAGCCTCCTCATTCCGTCAATCGTTTCACCTTTGTAAACAATGGTGCTAGGCGCATTCGGCTAAGAGAGCGCGCGTGACAAAATGGTCTTATTTTTCTGGCCTCCGGCAGTCAAACGGAAGTCAAACTTTCGCAACGTTTTCTCTTGCATTTGATTTCCAAGAGCACAATTCTCCTCGCGTTCAAGGCCCTAAATATCTCCCACTCTTCTACTTTACTCTTTACAGTCCGGGTTAATATCAAATCAAGCGCACATGCAATCAGAGCATCAATAATATCGAAATAAAATGCGATTTCAAAATCGCGATAGTCTCTACCTTTCGACCGTGAACGCATCAACAAATGTTATTGTGATTGTTTGCTGTGGGTGCGTGTATATATATCCTTGTGTGGATGTGTGTGAGGGAGGATGTGCTTGTGTTGGTGTGTGTATGTTGTAGAGAGCGTGTGTGTGTGTGTGTGTGTGTGTGTGTGTGTGTGTGTGCGCGCGTGCGTGTACACACATCCTTTCAACATTTCTTTTAATCCTCATCCATTCACTTGGTGCAATTGAGATTCTGTAGTCTACTGAATATTGTTTGTTACTCAGTCATGCGTGCAAAGATCCAAATGACAAAAGACATATCATGAAACCCATGATTAAATGTTCATACTTCAAACTAAACAACTTCAAAATGATGAGACTTTTTTAAAAAACATATAAACACAACACAAAAAGAAAGTTCCCCCTATTTCAGATATGAATAATTTTTGAACCAGGAGGAATTTAAAAAATCTAATTATATGTCCATGTAGGGAATTTAATTAGCCACAATGGGGGTGAATTTTAGGAAAAATCATCAAGTCATGCTTCAGTGAGTAATGGTTGAATGCAAAATTGTCATTTTAAGTTCGCAAGCCTAAAATGGCAACTTTGATTCAATGATAACGGATCGATTTTCAGATTTTAAACATTTTACACGTCAGAATGTATGCAAAACGTTCTTCCCAATATACGGATAAGAAATTTGCGTCAAATTTTATGGTTGAGTAAGCATGCAGCAAAAAATACTTCTTTGCCATGGTATAATTGATCAAATATGAGGGAATTCCTGTTTTGGAAGTGTATCCATTCATTCACGGTTGAATGAACCCATCAAACAACCAAACAATAGGCCATTTTAGAATTACCAAAATGCGTTGCAGTAATTTTATGCACTAGAAAGCATCTCAATAACATTTTTGGGATTGTATTTATATTCTTTGGGCACGTGTCAATGATCCTATGGCATTTATTTACAAATTCATGCTTCAGTGAGCACGTGAGACTGGGAAAGACCTTCTCTCACTTATGGACTAAAATTCAAATTCTTACTTTGATTCAATATAACAATTCTTTTTTGGGAATACTTTTGATTTTATTTTCACGAAAATCCCGATGTTTCACGCCTCAGTGGGTACAAGATACAAGAAATTCATGAAAATGAGAAGAAAGTATGGGGCTTCGTCATGGTTCAGTGACTTTTCGAATACGTAATTTGAATCACGATAATGTTAGCTAGCGATCAGTTGAAGCAGTGTGCCAAGTTTTGTGACATAACTTACAGTAGAATTGCGAACTTCCAAACATGACATTTTTGATGATTTTTCCTAAAATTCGTGTAGTTGTAGTTGTAGTTAATTAAATTCCCTACATGAACATATAATTAGATTTTTTAAACTCCTCGTGGTTAAAAAATTATTGATATCTGAAATAGGGGGAACTTTCTTTTTGTGTTGTGTTTATATCTGTATCTGTATATAAAAATTGTTCATACCTTGTTGGCCTACTTTAGTCACGTAAAGAGGTTTGCTTCCTTCCGTCTTAACGATTCGAGACTCATATATTTGGCCGTTCAGTATCTTCTCGATTCTTTTTTTAATACAGTTGTCACTTGTGAAGGGAATCTGGATTCTTGGAATATGCATTTTGTTGACAATAGTACATGTTCAGGTTTGGACTTGGTTCCTTTCGAACTGCAGTGTACAGTTGAATGCAATGAAGGATATAGACTTGTCGGATCAGGGAACATCACTTGTAATATGAACAGCGCATGGAAAATGCTATCAGCTTGTCAAGGTATGTAATTAACATTTGTTGTCCACGTGGTCTCCGAGACCTTTTACACATTTAAAGCGATTTAAATTGCGTATATATATATATTTAGAAAAAGATGGAAAAAAGACAATCCATTTTTAGAGGGCCCATATTCCGAGCCCATTTGTTTTTTGCTGTTCATATGTAGCATATGGTTCTAGGACATCTCCCCCGGAAGACAACTCCCCCGCAGGACATCTCCCCCGGAGGACAAGTTCCCCCAAGGACGAGTCCCCCGGAGGACAGCTCCCCCAGGGAGAACTCCCCCGCAGGACAACTCCCCCTCAGGACAACTCCCCCGCAGGACAAAAGAGAGAGATCGGGCGAAAAAGGCTTTCAGAATGTGGCCCTATGGGCATGGACAACAGTAATGCTGAGTAAGACAAGAATTCCCCATTTCATGGAAAAGAATAAGACGACATAAAAGTTATGATGGCAGATATAGCCGACACGGAAAAAGCACGTTTTTGCCCGACAATTTAAGTGAAAAGGGCGCATACATACAAAGAAATGGGGTGAGTAAGGGGAAGAATTCAATTGCAATTGCAATTCAATTAAAAAAGTGTGGGGAATGGCAAAGACGCAAGAATACAGAACTTAAGAACGGTTTAGGAGGGCAGGACAGTAACAGGAGGCGGGGGGGTGTTGTCTAGGGGTTCGAAGACCCCCCCCCCCCCGGCACCGCTTGATACTGTTTGTCTCTAAGCAGGCAGGCGCGGAAATTTGTTTAATTTAATACAATATTTTGCTTGTTACCGGTCTAAATGTCGAGGTTGAATGAGAAGATTTTTTGGGTTGCAAAAATAAATTAAGAAATTGGACACATTCTATGTAATCAAAGTGCGCGAGATAGAAAATTTTGCAAGTTTATTTTTAGTTACATAAAGAAGCACTTTTAAAGCTTTAAAGAATAGGGGACACTTTTATATTACTGATTGAAAGAGGCACATTTGTGGTGCCGTGAAACAGTGGGCTTGCATTTAAGCGCGCTGGCCCTGCCCCTCCACTGTGTCGGCTTGTATGGCACCCTCGCTCTAAGCCGCCATATCGAAACAAATACCGAGAAATAATGGTTTGTATGTCTATACAATCGATCCGAATAATAAGCTATCCACGAAAAGCTATAATGCAAACGTTGGGGCTTTCTTTCTAAGAAAACAGATTTATTCAACTGCGCCGATTGTCAAGGGAGGAATGCACCGAAAAAGCGGGAGTTTTGTTGAATATACGTGGAATAGAAAAACATCCGAGAAGATCATGTTAGCTTAGTTACACAGGTTCTTGAGGGTTAATGTATATAAACAGAGATAAACCTTGGGGGAAGAATATTTTTTTACGCGCCTAACCCTCGAGCTGTTTTGAGCTTTAGAATCTCCGCATTTAGTCATTTTTTTGGGTCGTTTGTTCGTTGTGTGAAATGAATATTTGGTCAAACAGGCAGCTCAAACTTAAAGGCTTTTCTGTAATTCAGGGCAGCGCATCGGATTTCCTAGTTAGCGTACTGAGTGAAGTAAAATATATTAATTCTCTTTCCCAATCGATTATGTAACCTTTCTTTGTGATTGGTCAATATTTTCGCAGCGACGCCGCGTTTTTGAGTATGCATAAAAAAAATATCATGATAAATAGCTTGCGTATCCTGACTGCAGCAGGCTTGCACTCTCTTTTAGAACACGGTCTTGATGGGGCAGTGGGCAATTGTTTATCGGCGATATCGAAGGTCAGGACGTAGATTAGAGGTGCGTGTACCCAGTACATCACATATTCCCGTTATAGATTCTTTTGGTCGTTAGTTGCATGCTGTAGTGGAACTGTGCGTGTTTGGTATCAAAATAACACTGTCCTTTTTGATTGGTTTCAGCGGTTTTCATATGTTATGATTTAATTATTGTAAATGTATACACAAATACGGGCTTATTGGCGTAAGGAGGTTGGATTAGGTTATTATTTTATTATTAGTATTATTATTAATTATTATTTTTGCTCAGTTGCCAGCCTATATTATTTTGCTCGTGCAGCTTTTTAACATTTTGAATTTTATGTTCGCTAACTTTTACTGTTTTGGGAGCTATCATCTATATCTTGAGACGGTCCCGCCGCCGGCAAACGGGCATACCTCCGGAGATTGAAAACATATAAAATGGTAATATTTTTGCGCTATAGTTTCCCCTACTGCAAGGTGGAATGCCGTGCCGCGGCCTTTTTTTTTAGCCAACCAAAGCCTGCGCTCGCATCATAAGCCCCATCGAAAACGCGTTCTGAAGGTATAGGGTTGAATTGGTGCTTTAAGTTATAATCATATGGTTTAGAGGTTTTAGGTCGCCTTGCCTAAGGGCAGGAGTGACGTAGGTTGAGTAAAAAAGCATGGCTGGGTAAAAAAATGGAAATATTGTTATTTCAAAGCAGTATATGGTAAAAACAAAAGAAAAAAACATCTTTAAACGCGCTTTTGATTATTTTTGTTTTTTTGCTAAAAATTTAGGTTCAGTCTTTCATACAAGGGCTGTAAATGGTAACTATCGTTTATTTTTCTTTGATTATTTATGTTTTGCTGGGAATTGTAAATAGGCATTTTTGGGAAGGGAGAAATTTTCATGGTGTAAGTAAAAAAAAAAAAAAAAAATAAAAAAAAAAATTTTTGCCCGGGCCGGCCCGATGCAAATTAAAAACTTTGAAGGTCGTTCTCGCAGATGCAATTAGACAATAATTCCTGTAAACCACAAACCTAGATTTGCAGGTTAGAAGGAACAATAACAACTCTTAAGCAGCATCAATACGCGTTTATCGTGAGTGGTAGGGACTAAGGGGGGCTTTGGTAAGGGATCGTCGGAATAACAAAAAGGGGCCCCAAAATTAGAAGGAAAATCTCAAAAGCAATTGGGTATTGGTGGGGGTTGAACATAGCTTTTTTTTGGTTTATATTTTCGATCCGGGGAATGCGTTTGGGGAACGGAGCTGAGAGGGATATACGCTGGGTGTCCGACTTAAAAGTGAAATGCGGGAACAAACCAACATTAAAAAAAATATAAAGCCGGGGCACAAATGATGTGGCTAGAGGGCCAACGCAAACAACAAAAAATAATAATATCTAAGGCGCGTTATGTGTACTGTATACTTATAAATTTAGCAGCATGTTACCGGCCCCGCCCCTTCGCATGGGCCGCTGTACTCTAGAGCCGCGCGCTCGCGACGTTCCAGCCATAGATCTGAGACTGAGTAGTCCTCTAGGGCGGGCAGCGTTGTTTATTAAAAGCCCCATGAAAACTTGTATAAAGTTTGTATTCATGAAATGTGTTTAGTAGTCACGCCTTTTAATACATATCGCACGTTGCTTTAATAAGGGTAGTAGATTCGTGTATGGTATGGGTTTTCCCAGGTAAAATGGGCGCAAAAACGTTGTTTTTCCGTATAGCTGGCATTCATAACTTTATGGCGTTATAAAAATCTTTTTATTGAAATGGGAATTTCCTTTGTTTCTTTTTGCAAGAGGCATAAACTGTTGTCGGCATGATAGGGGCACATTTCTAAAAAGTTTCGCATGGGCTTCAGATTGCTGACATGATTATTACATGACTTAAAACAATAAAAGATTTAAAGATTAATTTTTTGAAAAAAATCAAACTTTATCATAAAATTTTTACCGCCTGTACGGAATACTATTAGCTATTGAAAGATAATACGGCGAATGTGTAGGCAAATTTTATCATCTTGTAATTTGATACCGAAACTAAATGTATTGTAAAACTTTTTCTTCAACGGGCAGATTGTGGCTCAGAATGCTAATTTTTTGTAAAAGGGGCGGCTGATTTTGGACGCCCCACGCTGTAGGGACCTCTCCTGCAGCTGATTGAAGAGTTGCCCGCCTAGGGATGTTTGGTTAGGCGTGCGGCATACAACTAATGCGCTAGACAGGACAACTTTTTATATTCTGCGAGACATGTCAGGCTTTTTTAAATACAAATATTGGGGTTTGCTCACTTGGGTAGATTAGAAGATAATGGAAGCTAAATGATTAAAAATACTTCCATATCCTATTTAATAATCGTGTCTATAGGCTATTCCATAGTTGTTTAGATAGGCTTAACCTCTTTGAAAATAGGGCGAGGTGCCGGTCTGCCTACAGGTAGGGCCTGTCATATTTGCACGCCTTGTGGGCGCTACTTAGCCAAAGTTGAAACTAATGTACATATATGCAGTAAGAGATACTGTGCAGAAGCCTAAAATTTTCATTTATCACAAATGAACATATCAAATCTGAAATATTATAATCATGATTCGGATGTTCATGTTCACGTGATCCCGTGATTTTTTTCTATTTTTTTTCTTTTTCTCTGAATCTTAGGGCTTTTTAGGCAATTTTATGCAGCTTCAAGTGGCAATATTGGACTGATTTCAATGCGAAATAGTGTGTTGTGTTTGTTTGTTTTTTTGGTTTTTTCTTCTTCTTTTAATTTTGAATTAGGTTTTATAAAAACTATCTGCTGGCTGTAAAGGGCATGATAAAATTTGATGAAAAGAAATTATGGTTTAGAGGCCAAAGGGCAAGTTGGCAATATAGGCCCCGGGCGGATGCGTTAACCCCGCCCGCATATTAGGGTCAGTTTAAAATAACTGACTACGTGGCTAAATATTAAATTGTTTTATGAGGATGTGACAGGTGAGGAAGAAAGCATGCAATAGCCTAAGGTTAGAAATGCTAATAGAGAAATTGAACCAGAGACATTATGTATTTAAGTCTGAAGGCTTTTATTGTCAGACTCGCCTCGTCAATCGTTACGTTAGTGCCATCAAATGAGACGCAAAATTATACTGTGACTAGTAGATGCGAAAGTCAAATGAAGATCTTATTCTTGATTCTAATTAAGTGTTACGTTTCAGATTATTCAAGTGTCTTAATCAGTCCTAAATATAATTATCTCACGATGCTTTAGAACATGTTGACTCTGACAAGAAAATTAAAATTTACTTCCTCATAGTTTTCTTTGCGGCTGCTTCTTTCCGTAAAATGCGTTTTTAATTAAACGCTGGATCTAATATGCAAAATTTCCCGAAACAGCTGATCTCATCTAGATAGCAATGGGCCCCAGCGGAGCCTCGATAGTACCTCCATCCGCAATATCCTGCTCGCGGAGCTGAGCAGCGCGCAGCAGTGGGAGATTCACGATCCGAAGTGGCAGGCGGCGGGCTGCAAGTGTCTCATTTTGAAAGTCGAAGATATTTCACGCGTCTTTGGCTATAGTGATCGGCTACAAGATTTGATAAATTTAGGTGGTCGCTAAAATATTACATCTACGATTCTGGCATGGTTTGAAGAGTAAAATTTTTAATGAGTAACATTTTGGATAGTAATACTAGATAAGACGATTCAAATTTTGCAGCGCATTTGCAATGGTAGCAGTCGAGGCGCTTCAAATTTGCAGGATCCTGTTGTCGTAACCATTGTTTGATATATAGGAGCTGTGGCCAACGTGCTTGGCACACCACTTCGTTGGTGAATTTGCAATTAACCCTGTTTATCTGATAAACTGAGTTATGGGGCAGTTGTAACAGGGGTTTTCGAAAAACTGCATGTTTAATCACTTTCAGATAAAACAAGGTTTATTCGATAGCGATACAAAACTTAGTTTATCAAGGAAACTCTGCATATCATTCGAATAAATCAGGGTTTTTCCTTCGATAAACTTAGTTTTTTGAGCGATAAACTACGTTTTTTCGGGCGATAAAGAGTTTATCGGCAAAAAGAAACCGCTGTTTACGCAATGAAACTATGTTTAGTCGCGCGAAAAGTGAGTTTTTAATAGAGATAAGTCATAGTTTTTCTCGAAAAACTAAGTGTTATGGCAGTTGATGATGGGGCAGAGTTTGCCCCTCGAAAAACGCTGAGTTTATCGGTCGAAAAACATAAGTTTTATCGGCGATAAACTGAGTTTATTTGCGGCGATAAACTCAGTTTTATCGGCTTTATGGGTCAAATGGCTTGGCCGATACTCAGAGGGGTTTGTTTTGTTTTGGCTGTTTCAGGCAAATGTTTTTAGAATTATAAATGATTTCATCGGATATGTTGACGGAAATAACTGAATATTGGTTGATATGCCGAGATGTTTTAATTGTTCATGGTACTTCTGGAGATTTTTCATACGGCAACAACTTGTGTGCAATAAAACCCTCTTACTGGATAGCGAAAACAGCGGCATGAATGCAAAGGCTGTGCAAGTGGCATAACTTATGAAACACACACCATTCAGATATAATATTCGGTTTGTTTTGGATAGTATGTATAACAATTATGCGGTAAAATCTTTCAAGGTCCAAATGACAATGTACAAACCTGACAAAGAACAAGTTATGATGTTTTTTGAATTAATTTTTGTGAATTTGGCTTTGGCTGATAAATTAAAATTGTATCTCGTTTAAACTTTTGCGGGCCATTCTAATTTGTTTATGGTGTGATTAATTATGCAATTAAAAGCTTAATTATCGTGGCTCACCGCCCTGCCCCCCGGCTCCCCATTGGGCTGAAGACGACTAGAGATATGTAGGCGGGCAAGCTCGCCATTCGGTGTTTCTTTTCTACTACTGGTAGCTCATATTTAAATTTCCCATTTAGTATTCTTCTTTTTTCAACATTGCTTAATGCTTGGGCATTTTCAATTAATTTTCTTTTCTGAGGGTCACATTTCGTTGGGTAGCGCTCTGAATCTGGGCCAAACTTACAAGACGCTTTTGAGGGAAGGAGTTAGCATTATAGATTGGAAAGGGGTGGTATGCCAATGTGATGATTAGCAAGTTAAGACAACGCATTCCGGCATCACCCGCTTGCCATTTAGCAAAGGGTTACTCATGCGAAAGTACTGTAATAAATTGTAGCAGGAAAGAAAAACCAAGGGGTTGGGGCATAATGTCAATATATTTAAGCATTTAAAGTAAGGGGGACCTGTCGCTCCGGGGAGATGTCCTGAGGGGGAGTTTGTCCCTCCAAGGGGAGTTGTCCTCCGGGGGAGACTGTCCTGCGGGGAGTTGTGCAATCGGCCAGGGGAGGTGTCCTGGGGGAATATTGTCCTCCCGTGGGAATTGTCCCTAGGAGGAGTTGGCCCTCCGTGGGAGTTGTCCTCCGGGGAAGTTTGTCGGCTAATATATAAAGGGCATTTAAAGTAAGGGGGACGCTGTCGCTCCGGGGAGATGTCTGTCCGGGGGAGTTGTCGCTCCGGAGGAGCTGTCCTCCGGGGGAGTTGTGCCTCCGGGGGAGATGTGCCTCGTTGGGGAAGTTGTCATGCCACAGGGGAGTTGTCGGCTGTGGAGAAGTTGTGGCCTCCGTGGGAGTTGTCCCTGGGGGGAGGCTGTCCTCCGGGGGACTCGTCCTTTGGGAACTTTGTCCTCCGGGGGAGATGTGCCTGCTGGGGAGT
>CALNVZ010000815.1:0-12903 GCA_940671915.1 Paracentrotus lividus
CTCATTGAATGATGGCATATCTATACAACAGAGACATTGCAGTAGTCAAGGCGTTGATAACAAAGAAAGGAATATGGAGTTGATTAATATCAACTATCGTTCATCCACTGCACATTTGTGTTTTCTTTTATTTATTTCAACAAACTCTATCTTCAACCAATTACTCGTCGAAACAGTACCACAGGATATTTATTCAGAACCAATTATAATTTAATCTTCTGATATTCAATGAGTATTCATCCTCAGTATCTGATCTTTTCTCATTAAATTCTATTTTCTAAAGATAACCAACATCCATGCACTAAACTTAACTTAAGGACATCACATGCCACAAAGCGCAATCCGTTAAAAAATTGCCCACAATGATAAAATTACCATGATCTTCCATTATCTCTCATTGTCGGTGGATATTAGTCTCTATTTGATCTTTAAAATCAATATAATGAAGTATTCAAACTGAAGCCTTATACAAGATTTCTACAGTGATTATAGCGTACAAAGTTAAACCGTGACCAAGCATGTCCAAACAAATTGAAAACCACAAAAAACCAGCTCGTAGCCTTGCCCCCCCCTTTTTTTATTTTTTTAGGTGGACCCAATCTTACTTTTCCGGCCATACACCATAATTCTCACACTCATGTTCTGCAAACACCTTAACGTCCAATGTCTATGCAACAAAATGAAATTTTCTATATCGTATCATGTTCGCTCTTGATTCCCTTAGCCCTATGTATGGAAACAAAGATGGTGTTTGGCTGAGGCAACGATAAGTCTTGGACAAGAGTGAAATGCAAATCTTCAATATGCTTCAACTTTCGAACATATCCGCGTCTTTTATCCTATTTAAGTGTTTGCTCTTTAAAGAGAAAAAAAACAGCAATGCATTTAATGGGGAAATGGACTGCATTATTCCATCTATGTCTGTATATTCAAAACACGAAATAGAAACAAGACGAACCCCAACAGTTTCATTAAATCGAGAATTTTCAAGCCATCTACCTTCCATCTCTACTCCAATCCGTCAATATCTGAACTTGATAACCTAATTCTTCGACCTCTTCAACATGGAGAATCCATTCAGTTAACCTTAAGCAACATTCCATCGAATATAATAGGGCATGCTAATATGTCATTACTAGATAAAAGTAAAACAGGATACATATAATCTATATCATAGAATATATCTATATCATACGTATAATATACTATAATATATACACCTAGTATACTGAATATATATCTACGCATATATATATGTGTGTCCTACACTCACGCCTCACAAAAATCTAACATTGTGTTGTGTGTGTGTGACTGTGTGTGTGTGTTGTGTGATGCTTTCAGCATCGAAATCAGACCACATGCCGATCCGAACAAAACTTCAAACATTGTCAACGGAAATCAGACAAAATAATACAAATCGTCTATATTTGGATATTTTTTTTTTTATTGTACTGAAATTTTCAAGTTCCTGTATCCTCTGAAAATAATTGAGTAAAATGATTAGGAACATGTGTCTGATTTTTATATTGATGAAGTCACATATATAGAGTATAGATATAATATATATATTTATCAATACGCACTACCACTGCATGACTTTCTATCAAACAACATTAATTCTGTAAGCTTTCATTTAAACAAATAATAATCATCAAATAGATCGAAATATCCCGCCAAATTAGTCACGAAACAAATAATCAGTCCGCTTTCTTTATAGACATAAACATATTATATTTCATCCGAAAAATCCAATCCACAAGTTCATGAGATAATATGAATTAAATGATAAAACTTTACAATAAATGTGCTTTAACGTCATTGTCGGTTGCGTTAAGAACCAATGTACTAAGTAGCGATTTATATGATAACAGTCTGTAGAGTTTTTGGGTGGGTAAGCGTATTGGTCTTTGTTGTAATAATCGTTGTTGTATAAATTAGTCATATTGATGAGTAAAAAATATGTTGAGTGTGGCTTGGTGAGCATTGTGACTATGAGCTGTTTAATAGTTCGAGCGTTTACGATAAGCTATACCCCGGTCATCAAAAATAGTTAGTCTTTGGTGTAATAATTGGCATAGTTATCACCAGATTTTCTGTTAGTACATATATATGGTCCAATAGAGGAGGTGGTTGGGTGGTGTTAGAAATGAAGTGATTATTCTCAGCGTTACAAATAAGGATATACCCCGGTCTCATCAAATAATGCCGATTTTTATTTTTTTTTTTTTGGGTTTATGATATTCGTATGTATTACGTATGTGATTCAGTATAAATATGACGATGCCACGGTTTGTGGGTCGTGGGCTTAGGCGTCATGTATGAGTCAAGGTCTAAGTCGTTTATAAAATATTACCCCAGTCATTGCATAATGTTCACTCTTCCTGACACATATGAAAACAACCCAAACACATGGAGTCACTTAGCATCATACCGGCCAGAAAGGCGCACTATTTCATTTCTACCAGGATTTACCACTATTTTCCTGAGTCGAGAAAGCTTATTTTAATCAAAAAGTCTCTTCATCCAGTCATTTATTGCCCGTGCCGGAAGATCCAAAACCCACCACCTTCTTGAGACTCACTCCCTTACACACATTCCCAAACTCCAAACTCCACTCAACCTCTCCTTCACGTATGAAACAATACTAATCTTTAGTATCTTGCTATTTTTTTTGTTTGTGTTGTTTGTCTGTTTTGTATTCTTTGTGGCGGGGTGGCGAGGGTAATCGCAACTATACACACTGGCAGCATTAGTATGTAACATATCCGCAAGCCTACATGTCATGAAATGTCTTAAAGACTGTATAATAAAAAAACCTAGTCATGCTTAACAAGATATGCTTATATAAATTGACTTAGACATTCCAGACAGCTATTTAAACCCATGGTGTACTAAACCCTCCTAACAAAAGTTCCGCAAATCGACTGTGTCCAATGATAATCTTTTTATATGTTGCGTTACTTCCTGAATAGTCAGTACTATGAAAATAAAATTATTCCCTTTTTCTGATATCTATTGTATGATTGTGCTCAGTGCTCTCAATACACAGAATGTCACGACATATGGAGAAGAGTAAGTCAAATGTTGCCAAAATTGCAGTTTATCTGATCATCTGAATTCCCAAAACCACTTATAGCCCTAGAGTAACTTTTGGGTTATCATTATCATTTCTTCGTATCTCCTCATTAGTTACCATTGTCAAGTTCAAATTTATTCTCTTCTGACCAATAAATGATACACCAATTGGAACAACAATATCTATCACTCTGCTAATGCACCAGAAACACATGAATGATGTCTATGACATAGTCAGAAGTTCAAAATGTTGCAAATTGAATTCCATTCGTGCCATATCATTGTCTATTGCCGGAGACGTCAAATCTGAGCGTCAATAACAATTAACATTTCCGCAACTTCTTCACTTTTTACTTTGCATTCATTCATGAATCATGTGCATTCAAACATTCATGTTACCATTACAATAGGGTATCCACTAAAAAGAAGAATAAATGAACACTTTTCAATGCTACAAACAATTCATAATGATTAAAACCCACATTACAATGTACAAGGTTCCAAATTTTTACCAAACATTTAAAACTGAACATTATCTTACTTTGACCTTGCATCTCAGGTGTATTCATGGATATGTGGACCCAGGCATTGACTATGACCAGACAATATTAGGTATAAAAAAACAAAAAAAAAAGAGGAATAATTATTGAACTTGACAATGTTGAAATTCATTAAAATAATTAAAAATACCCCAAAAATCTATTCAGGGTCTAATTGAAGCTGCGGAACGTTCAAATTTGATTCAATAAAATATGCATTTTAACAACATTTCTACCTTTTACTTTTTCTCCAATATTCCTATAATCTGGTGGATTTGAACCATGACAACTGATTACAAAAATGATTATCAATAAAAACAAGCAACGGGAATGAATTAATCTTCTCCCAATGGTAATGAAATCCATCAGGAATAACTAAAGCGTTACCTAAAAATTATCATGGCCCAAAGTCTATTGCGGAACTTTTTTAGGGGTTCTAAATGTTCTAGACAATTACCCCCGACAAATAACCCCCCGCGCACAATTACCCCCCGGGCAATTTTACCCCCGGAGAAATTACCCCCGGCACAATATAACCCCCCCGAGGACAATAACCCCCCGGACATCACCCCCGACAGATCCCCCGGAACAACTGACCCCGCCGCGACAATTACCCTGGACAATTACCCTGGACACATTACCCCCGGGACAATTAACCCATCCGGACAATACCCCCCTCGCGAAATTAGCCTCCAGATAAAACCCCGGCATATTACCCCGCTCACAGCGCTACTTAATGTGGAAACACACACAAACACACATTGTGGAAGTGCCTCCGCCGATCTCGCAGGTTTTCGATTATTTTCTAACTGATCTCTTATTACTTAATGACTTTCTCTTTCTCTTCCTTATCTATATTTCTCTTTTTTCTTTTCTCTTTCCTCTCTATCACTTTCTTCCTTTCTTCCTTGATTTTTTCCCTTTTTTCCCTTTTTCCCTTTTCGCCTATGCATCAGAAAATATAGTACAACTGGCCCTCACATTCTTCCTTTTAGTCTTTCATAGAAAAATAACTAAATGAACATCATGAAAGAAAGACATTGCACAAAATAATCACATCAATGCTTGAATCATCTCTATTTCATCTTCTGCACTCCAACGATCTTATTTCGCATCTTATCTTTTGTTTCGCCTGAACGAAGTTCCGAGAGACCTAAGTAATCAACTTTTTCCTGTTTAGTCTGTTGTCTGTTGGTCTGTGCTAGTCTGTACGAAAAAGTCAACGTTTTAATTTTGTTTATACCGCACCCATTCTTTATTTCGCATCATCTCTGTTAACAAACTCTAAGTTACAAATAAATTACTTCATGGTCCAAGTACCCAAATATGCTTGTGATAAGCGTCATATGTGAATCAAGTCATATAGGGTCAATAAGTCAACATTAAACGCCCAAAGACCTTAGTACTGCTTCGTCACTCGATATGCGACAAGTCAGCCGCTAGACTTTCGATGGTTCCGCGAACCACCTGTTTTATTATCCACGAAATAATCAGTGCCAAATTAGATAAAACCGTCTGGTCCGGAACCCACTGGTTTCTAAGGCGCAATAAACGGCCAAATTAAACAACTCCCTTTAACAACATACGAATAAACAGAAAATACCAAAACTAAAGCCCCACAAAGCACTCGATTTAATCGCACACAATAAGTAATCGCTAAAAAATTAATATACTCATAACATAAAGTTATTTTTCACATTATTTCTGTTAACTCTATGAGTCCACTTAATAATTCAATAATATCGGCCACTCGATGTAGCGCCACGGGATTTCTGCACGGAATCCACCGCTCATGAATATGCCAGGCCAGGTATCATCATATTTCTGATGCGTATTATGCCGTATACTAAAAACGGGCGGCGCTGGCGTGGCAACCCAGCCCCCCCCACCCCCTCCCCCCCATTTCTTACCCCTATGTGGCAGAAGGCGCTGCTTAAACACACAAAAAAAAAGGCGGAAACGCAGCGTGGTATTTGTGCCTCAATGAGTATACTCGGCGACTGACACACCAAGCGTTACGTGTTTCGTAATTCCCTCCAGTCCACTAACTCCTCTTTTGGCGTACAGATATTTAATCGCTATTCATTCCAGGACTTGACCCAACAGTAGAAGAAATTCACATTTGAATGCCTAAAGCGCCCTTTATTAGGCAGGCTAATGGCGATTTGCCCAGGTCAATCTATAATATCAGAGCTGCCGCTACCGAATTTTATTACGATAGTCGACCCAGATATTGCATTAAGGGAAAGGGGGAAAAGGATGGTGTGGGCCGGGGGGTAAGGAAAAAAAATAAGAAAATCTTAGAGAGAAAAGAGAAAGCGTATTAAAATAAGATCATAGTAGAAAATAATTCGAAAACCTTCGCACACCTTAGCTTGAGACCTCAGAACTTGGGCGCTGCTGATTCGCAATCATTCAATCTGCAGTGGAAGGGGGGGGGCAATTTCCTCGGGGTAGCTTTGTCCGCTGATGATTAATCTGTCCGGGGTAATTGTTCGGGGGTAATTTCCCGTATAATACGTATTATAATAAAAGTGACTGAGGTAAGTTAGTCTGATAAACTTCACAAAATCTGTATATCCGCACTTTTCAGTACCACCCGGAGATGTAAGTATCTTCAGTAAATAAATGACTATGAAGTAGGCCTACAATATATCTCTCAGTTCAAAATAACGATTCGAAAACTGGATTGTTTGTATTTCATACATTTGATGAGAATGGATAAAAGTTGAGGCAGCGGTATTTGTAATAAGCCGACCGATGTTAATAAAACTGATTTTGAGACGATCAGTGTCAATCAGAATTTCTCCATCGGCGATACAAGGCTGGCAGGTCGAAGTCTACCTCTTTGAATAACCTCAGACCGGTTTTGATGCGCCGCACCCTATCAATGCAACGATGATGAACCTCTTTTCCTACCGTCATGGACATTTTGATTGAATTCCTGTTTATAATGGCCTCTTAGAGATATCATTCTGTGACAATTCAATTTTAAAGATTAATATCAAAGTCAAGTGATTTTCCTTGATGAAGAAATTAGAAATTTAATTGTAAAAAAATATAAATAAGATACACTTCTAGAAATGTTGGCTCCTGACTGATGATGTGATATAGGTCAGAATCTTCATACCTTATGGAATGATTTGATAATTGTTAAGATTAATGCCCTGGAATACATTCATCGTTAAGGCACGCCTAGCATATAGGCGGGAGGGGAAAAAATTGAACAATTGATTACTACATTGAACCTTGTGCGACAGTAAATGCATATGCAATAGAGGGTCACCAATTGTAGCATATTACATAGTAATCTCAGAAGAGAGCAACTGATTCCTAGAATTACAGGACAATAAATTGATTCCTGAATCTGGCTTATTATTCTATCACCTGGGTTAGCTCCAATAAAAAGCTACTTCAACGTACTGAGTATAAGATCATAGAAAATTAAGACCACTCTATTTAAACCTCAAGTTTTTATATTAGCGAAAATAGAACTTGAGTCTTCCTGTCCTATAACACGCAATGTCTACTGTAATCAAACGTTCTTTTGCGAAGCCATATCTGGACTTGATATTATATACTCGGTGTTAAATACAATGACACCGATCGTCGTAGGTCATACGGAATTGAAGAATCTTGTGTACGAGAGAGAGAAATTATCAATGAGGAAGCAGTCATAGAGGAACTTCAAGAATGACGGTCATTTCACAAGGGTGTGCACGTGCGCTAGTCAAAAGAGGGTGAATACCTTTTACGTATACATACAGCTCTTTGTTATGTTGTTATTGTATCGAATTATCGAGCTTTCCTCCTGAGTTCTAACTAATGCAAACAATGAATCTTCGTTTTTTTTGAGCTGACCGGAGTGGGGATATGGTAGCGGCATATTAAATTTCCGAACCCATTACGCAAATTCTCGTTTGCTCTCCAAGGACTCGAGCCAACTTAAGAGCAAGAGAGACGAATACTCACTAACCGAAAAGGTGCTCAATTTCTAGCCCCAATTATACTTTCTTCTAAACCGTATATTCACTGCGCGTACTATGCATCACATCATCTGTTGAGGTTCGAGTGTTGAATGCTGAAAATGTAATAATTGCAATTAGTTTCCACTGAGTTAGTTATTGCAAAGAGTAAGAAAAAAACAGCATACATATCGAAGTGAACGAGCATACCTAGATCATCTACCGCTTCCGTAGAAACCATACATTGCTGCCTTTACAAACTATATCTAACGGCTACGAAGCAATCGTTCGACACCCGTATCCGTAAGTACGAAAACACGTCTGTTTAACTATATGAGTGACCTGGGGGGACTAGCCTGGAACATCATATCAAACATGTCGAAATGAATGCTTTTCATGATTGGTAGAGCTTTTCATATATATTATATATATATATATTGTTATTGGACAATAGGGCCTTAAATAAATTCTGTCATTCCTTGACAAAGGGCTATGCCCGACTATATATGTATTTTTGTCTCTAACGTTTTAATATCAATTGTGATTTTATAGGGAGATCCGGGGATGGAAGTATACACGGCTCAGTTGTTACAGTTCTCAGAATGTTTGCTTGTTGGAAAAAGTAGATAGTCGTCTAGACTAACTGGTATCTATAATAGCAGCCTTACACATATGCTGTGATGAACTACCGGATCGATGACGTTTCTCCGTTGTTTTATAAAAAGTAAAATCAACAAAAACCATTCTTTAAACAGTTCCAATGAATTTTGACAAAACATTGAAAATTTCTGTAATAGTTCATTACAACGAAGGCAACAGTGATGATAAGCTGGTATTGTGATATGTACTAATTGTATGCTCACTAACTAGATACCCGAAGCCATGCTCTTATTAATTTCTGCCTCCTATGCGTGCTTACAGTGATTTTAGTGTACAAATCCCTCATGGGTACGGCTGTATCATAACATACTCTACTCCACATGTCGACGTAACACCTACCCCAATTATCATTACACACTGCACGTATATACATATATACTAATATACTATAATCAATCTATACTTAGTATATACTATTATATATCCATGTCTGTGTTAAATAAATATTGGTACAGTCGGAAAAATAAAATATTACCTGTAAGTGTGGCTGTCAAATATTTTCAACATAATTGGGTCATGTCGGTGACCAAACTAAACGCCAAAAGAGATTTTCCCTTGCTGATGCGCTTTTGTTCTTATTAACTTTCTTCTCGTAAAACAAAAAGTCATACAAATTTGTTGGCGACGCAGGAGCAAATCCGAAATTGACACTTCCATTTGCATTATGATCGGAAACCTATACACAAAGGCATGGGACGGAGTGCGAAAAAATGCGATTTTTCCTGATTGTAGAAAATTAGTCATACTCAAAAACTTACAACCACCAAAATTAGATGAAAAAAAATTCGACATCCAGAAGAAAGTCTGATTTCCTCTCTATGACAAATACTAATCAAACAATACCAGGTTGTGATTATATTCATTACTATCAAAAAATGTTTTCCACTCTGCTACCATTTATGACAAGATCTGTATATATAATATATATATATATTATATATACAGGGCGTCCACCGAAATAAGAACTACTACACTTGGAAATGCTACCAAATGAAAAATTATTTGAAATTTAGGTAACTAAAATTTAGATGTATGGAAAGCTCATTATCCCCAATCTTTCAGTACTGACACCAAAAAGTCCAAAATAAGTTCATGCATGAGAGAGCCAGCGCTCACTTAACAAGGTAATAGAAATTAGGGTGCGCAGGAATGCCCTTCCCAATTGTATGAGGAAATCATTTGAGCTTTATGGGATTGAGAGTGATATCGCAAATTCACTTGATCAATTATGATGAGTTGGGGTTTCTAAGAGAAATTGTTAGAATCTGGGGATTATGATTTTCATGCATTGATGAACCCAGTAATATTATTCCTATGTATAGCATGAGACCTTCCAGTTGTCTTTCATTGGTGTTTAGTGGTAGTCAGACTGGGTGCAGAAACAAGTGAGACTGCAGGTTAAGATTTTCGATCCCCTTTTGATGATTGTTTTTCAATATCTTTGGATTGTTCTGACATGTTCCCAACATCAGCTGCATTTTTTCTCAACAACAGGTTGTGCATCGAAAGAGAGAGGAGGACACGTGAGCGTTGAACGTACAACTTTACTTTTAATTTTGCATTATCCAGATTTTTTCTTCCTCCTCTTGTTTTCTACAGGATGGATTTGAAAACAGTGTAAACATCGAAAAGAACAAAAATTTCAACCCCTGAAAATACAAGATCTCACATTTTAATATCAACAAATTTGTCTTAACACTGTATCATTATTCCTTTACAAAGTAAAAATTGCTAAAATGACCTGATAGCTTGGTTGGTTGATCAATTGAGTTGCATTTGATTTATTGGAATGGGAAACTGAAATAAATATAAAATGTACTATGCTTGATTGGATTACTTTAAAACATTCGTAAGACTGGTTACACTGTGATTAAATGATCTGCTCAGCTGCGGTGACTTGATTGTGAATATATTAATGGCCTGATTGCATTGATAGACTTGATAGATTTCATTCCAACCAATCCCAATTGGCGTAAATGAGTTAGACCGGATGCGAGAAGGTTGTCAAATTATCTTGGAAGTAGAAACCACATTGAATCATAATGTTCAAAACACACCCAGCAAACAGAGAGAGAAGATAGCAGCAGAGACGAGCGAGAGACACGAAGAAAAAGAAACGAAAGAGGATGGATGAAGATCTAAAGAGAGAGAGAACGAGAGAAATTAAACACACCACTGAGAAGGACCCACTAAATTCTTATACCTTGAACCCGTACAATGCAACCAAATAGGAACCAAACATATTCGCTGTTCACTCAACTGCATAAATTCTAATCACCCACACTTCCACAGAATTTCACTTAGCAACCCAATCTCTAATCCATAACTTCATCAGTAATTCTTGCACCTTATCAATCATCAATTCTCACTAAGCTTTCAACATGACCTTTCCTCATACAAACTTGTAGTCTGGCAATTCCTGCGCACCCTAATTCCAACCCTACATAAACAAGTGAATGCTGACTCATTCATGCATGACCTTATTTCCGGACCTTTTTTGGTGTCATATGAAAAGTTGGGATAATGAGCTCTTCCCATACATACTTAAAATATAAATTTCATTACCTAAAATGAAATATTTTTCATTTGGCAGCCATTTCAAAAGTGTATAGTTCTTTTCGGGACGCCCTGTATATATTATATTTACAAATTCCGCATAGGAATTTTTAAAACGGTGGCGTTCTACGATTTGACGAATGTGATGATGACGGATAGAAGATAAGCACTATTTTCATCTTAATTAATCCCTAATAAGTATTTTATGAGAAATCAAGCCTCCAAAATATTGGAGGCTGAGTTGTATTGTTTTGGTGCTTGTTACTTGCGCATATTATCACAAGAAAATTCACATCAGATTTCTCTGCCTCCGTGACGTAAAGTAACACTAGAAGTAGCTTTTACTGATACTACATTTATCTTTGAAGCAGGAAATGCTTTACGCTACTGATGCATGGGTCATCAATAGTATACTGACAACAAATTTCTTTAGGGGAAAACAAGATGTAGATGACACAATCCATCATGCATTGGATAATACTAGGAGGCCATGAGAACAATTACAAAACCCGTCGGAAATAAAAGATGGGCTCAAGTACCCCCAGTTGCATTCAAAGAAAAATATCGAATCTTGCAGCTTCAAGTTCAAGTTTTTTTCGATTCCCTATACATGAATGGCCTTCCTTCAATCAGGATTGAGTTTCTGCAGAATGAACGAGAATGATCAGTCATTTCTTACTTTCTAACTTGGTTGACTTTGCTTGCGAGAAGGGTATACCTGTTGATTTAGGTGCGGACAGGCCTCAGAATAGTATTTCGTATCTTCAATACAAAGTACTAACATTTTTCCTTTTTTGCAATGTTAATTTGACCTCATGGGGACGGTCATGCAATAACATCAAAATGGTGTGATGGAAATCAAGGTATTCCATTAAATATCACTTCCCAAGTAACATTTTGTAAGCAAAAAATTATTTTTTTTTAAATCATTACTCAATATGTTTGTGGTATTAAAAAAGATTCCTTGCCGACCGCTCAGTTCTAGATATTTATCAACTTTGTTACATTGTTAATATTGCATAAGCCCTATTAATTTCGCCCCAATTTCTAAATGACTACTTCAAGGTGCTTCATGGTTAAGCAAACCAGACACTCTCCAGCACACAATCCTAGAATGATTGGGAAAACCCATACCGATACTAACGAGTTGTTAAAAAGAGGAAAGCGATAGCTAATACAAAAGAAAAACACACATATCATATTCATTTTCCATATCAAATGTAACAAGTCTTCGCAAATGGCTATGAGCGGAGTGCTTTTGATTGGTTGGGATTACAAACCAGATGGTCCAGATGGGGGATAGTGTGGCATCTTTTTCTCTTTTCACTATATCAACCATGTCTACATTATATTACTATTCTGTAGTTTTATCTTCAGTGGGGTGATTTTCATTCACTGTATCACAATCAAGATCAACTTTACATCTTACAGTGATGCAGCTGCGTTAATGAACTATATATCACATGCTTACTGGTCTCCCGGCTACCGTTCATCTCAGGCGCGCTTTTCTACAATTAATTGAATAGTTAATGCAGTTACCTTGACACCTATTGCAGAAGGTGTATACTTTTATTACAGGAAACACCCATGACAATAGTGGGTCAATAAAGATCATCCCCAGACACACTTTATTTAGATGACCCGATCTATAAGTTGTTCATAAAGGTTTGTGTCATGTATTGTAACGACATACTAATAATAAAATTATCGGGCAGTATAGTCGACAATAGAATCCCAAATACCCAACACAATTATGTTAAGAAAATAAACAATGATAAGTAGAAACTCTAAGGAATACTGATCCTGGACTCTGACGTGCATCTCATTGTATTTCCACTTTACTAATGCATTATTTAGATATCGCGCTATATAAAGAGAAAATTATTGTTACAACATTTCCAAATACTTGTTTGTGCATTGGGATAAAATTATTCATATATTATAATATATATATAGTGAAATATTATACGTCTCGAATCGTTGATCACATATTTCTCTATTTAATGATGACACCTTTAAAGACATTTTATAATAAAATAAAACATTATAAAAAATTGTTTTTAAAAAGGGTTTACAATATATACAGTCTATACATATATATATATATA
>CALNVZ010000816.1:27662-37698 GCA_940671915.1 Paracentrotus lividus
ACTTTTTAAAGTCTTTCATTCAAACGAATACAACGAATGATTCATGATAATGTACACGAGGGACAGTAGATTACGTAAGATCAAAGAATGCAGTAGGTTCTTATGGTCCAAGGCACAGTCCTTTTGTGTGCGATAGTTTGGTCGGGGTGGTATCTCATTTCGTGGAGACGTCTCCGCGACAGAATAGAAAATTTCGCCTCCGCGACGTATAAAAAGTATTACAGACGTCTCCAATATCGTCTCCGCGACAGAAGAGAAAATTTCGCCTCCGCGACGTATAAAGAGTATTACAGACGTCTCCAATATCGCGGAGACGTCTCGGAGACGTCTCCGCGATAATTCATTTTTAAAAATCCGTCTCCAAAATTCAGGAGACGTCTCCGCGATATTTGAGACGTCTCTAATACTTTGTATCCGTCGCGGAGACGGAATTTTCTATTTTGTTGCGGAGACATCTCCGCGACGGAATCGTTTGCGCCACTAGAGACGTCTCTGAAACTTGGGAATGGCAAAGCAATGCTGACAAGTCCGTCACAAATTTGTTTCAAATTAGTTTTCGCGAAGTGAGATACCACCCTTAATGCTGATTAGAAATGTAATCTTATTTCTTTATGGGAAAAGGTTAGATTTTTTTTAAAGGGATGTATTATAGAATAGTACAGAACATTATTTGACAAGCGATACCGTTATGACTCTACATTACACTAAGGGTGGTATCAAATAGACACCTGGAGACTATAGACGTATCCGATATTGTTTCAATCGCGGAGATGTCTAAGAGATTATAATACTTTGGGGAGGAAACCTTGAGAAACATTAGTTGATAATTTTTTTCCCCTCAAGTTTAAATTTGTTGTTTTGCTGAATCACAATAAAAACGTAATGTTTACTTGGTCGGGGCTACCTATGCCAACATATCAGCAAAAGAAAGGAAGGAACAGAATAATGTTGAAATACATGATTCGAAACCGCCTCCTTCAAGAATAATATGAATAATACATGAAAGAAAACAAAGATGACGGTCCAGGTTGGGCGGAGCTTCCGATTTTGAGCATGTGATTGGACAATGGATAGGTTTTTCGTTCGATGATCGGTCGACCGTTCAAAACGCAGGAACACTAATTAGACTACAAAGCCGGGGGTAAAACCAAATTAAAATCGTCAAAGTTGTAGGGAATTGTCTCGGCTACAACATACTGAAAATCTGAGAGAGAAACGGCACATATTTACTGAGAAACACTCCTCTTTGTATAAAGATAATGTGTCATATAGCTGAAATCGTTAATTTTGAAACACAAATCAAAATTCTGAGTTTAGAAGCCATTATCATAACGTTGCAATGACTGAATAAAGAAGAAGTGAGGTATGAAATCGCAATCTACACACTCATATTCTATCCAACTCTGAAAAGATAATTGGGGGTTGCGTTGATCCTGAAGAATTATTTCAGGATTTTGTGTAGGCATGTTTTTGGCCAAAAATGGCATATTTTGACAAAATTGCAAAAATTCGCATGCGCGTAGTTCCAACTTGAAACAGACGATCATGTTCGTTATAAATAGTCTAAAACATAGTGGTTAATGGTGTCAAACTGTTGTGAATATTATCAAGATTCCTTTAAGGACGTTGCACAGTTATGTTTCTGCGCATCTTGACGCGCGATCCTGGGCGGCATTATTTACTACGTCACAATGGAAAATATTCAGCCGCTCACGGGCGATCCAGCGTTCAAAAGAGTTAAAAGAAATGACTTTATAAATATGTTATTTATTCCTTCTTTTTGTTCATTATTTACCTACTTCCAGAGATATGTAAAGGATTTATGTTGGTGCATGTTCGTGTTATTCTAGAGATTGCGATGGATATGAAATTTAATTGTAATTGTTTGGGAGCAGGATTTTGAATAAGTATGAAAATTAGATAAGAGTTTTCACATTTTTGCGTATTTTGGCGACTTTTTCAGTGGTTTTCAAATAGAACTCGCCATTATTTACAACGCCGATATTTTGAAAACGAGCACATGGACCCCCATATTTTAATGTCCTAACTCTTTTAGTTTTTATTCCTCTACAACTTGGCAAATTTTGATGAAATTGACATGGATTTTGAATGTTCGAGAGCATGATTTTGAATCAAGTGTAATATAGGTTGGATTCTCAGATTTTGTTTGACGTTTTCGGCGCGTTGTTTGTGGTTTTTAAGCCAATTTGCCAAACTATTCGGGCTCCGATAGCTTAAAAACGAGCACATGGACCCCCTTTTTTGAATGTTTATACCCGTTGAATTTGTATTTCTCTACAACTTTGCAAATTTTTATGAAAATGACATGGATTTTTAATGTTCGGGAGCATAATTTTAAATCAAATGTAATTTAAAGTGGATTTTCACGCTTTTTGGACGTTTTCGGCGCGTTTTTGTAACTTTTCAAGACGATTCGCGAGTATTCGGGCGCCGATAGTTCGAAAACGAGCACATGGACCCCCCTTTTTCAAAGTTTCTAATTTCTAATTTTTGCACGCGCGTAATTCCCTAATGCGCGTTCTTATGCGCGCGCATTATGTTCTAAAAGATGCGCTTCAATTTAAAGTTTAGGTGTACTAAATATGATTCATCAATGATTATTGGTTATGAAGTTATTATTGATAATGTGATTTTACAAAATGGCGTCTAGATGACGTCACATTATGCTAATGAAGTAGGAAAAATTTCAGTGCTCAGATTGCATGATGATCTATCATTGCTGAAAGTTTGAAATACTTTAATGCATTGTTTTTTGAGTTATCGTGTCTACAAGAATTGTACAGGAGAATAAAAATAAAGAAAAAAATAAAAATAAAGAAAAAGAAGATTCGGACAATAACAAGAGGTGATATGTACATACGTACATACCACCTAAAAAGAAGAAGATTCGGACAATAACAAGAGGTGATACGTACATACGTACATACCACCTAACTAAAGAAGATTTGGACAATAACAAGAGGTGATATGTACATACGTACATACCACCTAAAAAGAAGATTCTGACAATAACAAGAGGTGATATGTACATACGTACATACCACCTAACAAAAAGAAGATTTGGACAATAACAAGAGGTGATATGTATATACGTACATACCACCTATTTATATATATTTGGGCAAATAGTTCTAACTTGAACGGACGATCATTTCGTTTAAGAGCAAAAAAAATCAATGATCTCAAGCTGCATTCTTCGCCTACGCGCATTAATGCGTTAGGGTTTTTTCTTGAAATGCTTAAAATGACCTGAAACGTACTCTACTTCAGCCATAAAGTGATTTTGAACATTTTTAATATTTGCACGCACGTAATTCCGTAATTCCTTAATGCGCGTACTTACGCGCGCGCATTATTTTCTAAAATATGCGCTTCAATTTGAAGTTTTTGTGTACTAAATATGATAAATCAATATTATTAGTTATGAAGTTATGACTGATAATGTGATTTTACAAAATGGCGTCTAGATGACGTCACATTATGCTAATGAGCTAGAAAAGATTTTAGTGCTCAGATCTTATGATCATCTATAATTGCTGAAAATTTGAAATGTTGTAATGCATTATTTTTGGAGTTATCGTGTCTACAAGAATTGTACAGGAGAATAAAAATAAAGAAAAAAATAAAAATAAAGAAAAAGAAGATTCGGACAATAACAAGAGGTGATACGTACATACGTACATACAACCTAAAAAAAGAAGATTTGGACAATAACAAGAGGTGATATGTACATACGTACATACCACCTAAAAAGAAGATTCTGACAATAACAAGAGGTGATATGTACATACGTACATACCACATAAAAAAAGAAGATTCGGACAATAACAAGAGGTGATATGTACATACGTACATACCACCTAAAAAGAGAAATATAAAGACAAAACATGAATGGCTATCATCAAGATTTTTAGTGAAAAGTTGAGGTCTTCGTCTTGATTTATCCCGCGCGAAGTTTTCAGCCAAAAATCTCGGACTATCGTTGCACATTGTTATATTATTCAGTTATTACCATTATCATCATTGGCAAAGTAAAAATTACTCTCTTATCATATATATATATATATATATATATATATATATTTATATATTCATTCTGGAAATAGTAGCATTTGATACGCTGTAATTTCCCTCCAAATTTCCTTTAGAAATGGTCTTCACAAGAGGGTAAAAAAAGCATTCACGAGTCGCGTGATAATAGGAAACTACACAAAAGGACGCCAGCAGACGACAATGAAGTATCGATCGAACCATCCGTACGTGCTGTACCCTTACGCATTTTTGTACACATTGTCTATTGATCAGGGGAAAGCGAAGCTTTGACAAAATAGTACAACTTTTCCTGTCCGAAAAAAACACAATTTTTAGTTCGCTTTGAGAAACAAAACCTGCATTTTTAAAGAGAGAAAAGTCCTATCTTTCATGTTTACATTTACTGAAAATCCTGAAAACGCGTCAGTTTCGCGCAGTAAGCATTTAATGTGGAAAGCATCGCCAACCAAAACTTTTAATCTTCCTATTTCTCCTCTCCTTACTTTTTCCTTCTTTTTCTCTTATTTTTCTCCTCTTTTCCCTTTTTTCTTTTTTTTTTGCGCCCCCCCCTCTTTAGAAAGGGGCGGCCGCTTCGGCCACCTGGATCCGCCAAGAAGATAGCAGAAAAAAAAATTACGTAAACTTTTGCCCATCGTACGTCCCCCTCCCAAGGGGCAAACCTTTAGGTTACGCTAAGGGTACGCGAAAAAAAAATACACTTATGCTCCACCCCCCCCCAGAATAGTTTTAGGTTACGCCAAGGGTACGCGGAAAAAAATATTACGTACGCCTACACTTTTGCCCATCGTCCCCCTCCCCAGGGGCAAACCTCTCAGTTACGCCGAAGGGTAGGCTACGCCGGAAAAAAATTACGTACACTTTTGCCCATCGCCCCCTCCCAGGGGTTACGCTAAAGGGTACGCGAAAGAAATTAACTTGCACTATTGCTCCTCCCCCCGAAAGCTTTTAGGTTACGCCAAGGGTATGCGTAAAAAATTTATGTCACTATTGCTCCACCCCCCCCGGAAAACTTTAAGGTTACGCCAAGGGTACGCGGAAAAAAAAAATTTACGTACCCTTTTGCCCATCGTCGCCTCCCCAGAGGCAAACCTCTAGGTTACGACAAGGGTAGGCTACGCGGAAAAAAAATTACGTACACTTTTGCCCATGCAGAGTCCCCTCCCAAGGGGCAAGCCTCTAGGTTACGCCAATGGTACGTTAAAAAAAAAATGTATGTACTTTATTGCTCACCCCCACCCCCCCCCCGGGAAAACTTTTTAGGTTATGCCAAGGGTACGCCGGCAAAATCTTTACGTACACTTCTGCCCCACCCACCCCCCCCCTCCCCCGGGGCAAACATTTAGGTTACTCCAAGGGTATGCGGAAAAAAAAACAACTTTAGGCCTATGTACACATTTGCTTTTTCGGCTTTTTCACCATCTTTTGGGGCTTAATTCTTGAGGAATAGGACAAAGATATATTCATTTTTAATATCCATTAAAGAAATAACCTAGTTACGTGAAAAAAAATCAAGAAAAAATTCACTTTTTTCAGCATTACCATATAATTTTTTAATAAGAAACGAATTCCCGATCTTAACTTTTGGCGTACGCGTACGCGTCCGGAGTTGGAGAAATAATCAAATAAAGCTAGAGAGGAGAAATATGAGAGATAAAGATTGAGAATGAAGAAGAGAGAGAGAAATAGAAAGGTTAAGGGATTAAAACAATGCTTATTATTATACATATATGAAACATTAGTTGCATGGAAATTAAGCCTGTCGATTTTCCGATTCTCCCTAGGTTATAATTTATATACTTATCACGATAATGAGAGAGGTTGATTATCTGAATTATTGCTTGAACTAGTTTGTTGTAACTATAACGATGTAATTAAATGTAAAGTATGCCTCATGCAGTAGGTATTATAAGTTTAGAAGTCCCGCTTTTTATTTCAAAACTTACACCTGCGCTTTTAATGAATGGTGCTTAGTCAAAGGTGCCATTGTCCAGAAAGTGCGAAGCCGGCCGCTATGATCTTTAATCCATATTTATAAAATAATTTTGAAAGAAACAGGACCTCTTTTCAAGTGCTATTCAGTAGGCTCATCGATCGAACCGTGCGTGCTGTACATGCATTACGCACTTTCATTGTGAATCTACTGGAAAGGAGGAAAGCGGAACTTCTGCCAAAATGACCGTTTTTCTTTACAAAATAACGCGTCTTATGTTTCGTTTTGATGACTTTGCCTTACAGTGTTGGATAGAAAAATGTCTACCCTTTCATGTTTATATTTATTGCAAACCATGAAAATGACCGAGTTAGATGCAAGGAGTAATGAAAGCACAAAACATGACAAATTTCTATAATACTGTCAGTGTACAAAAAATCGCTCCGCCACAGGGGAAACAATCGCATTTCACAGGCCCGCGCTCAAAGGGCTAAACAAAAATAAATTAAAAATAAAAAATAAATAATAAATAAATAAATAAATAATAATAATAATAATAATAATAATAATAATAATAATAATAATAATAATAATAATAATAATATAGGATTTCCCAGTCAGTTTCGGAAGTTTGTCACTCCATTTGATCATCGGTTCAATCAAATTAGGACGATTTGGCTTTCAGTCGCATTTCCGGAGGTCATATTCCCTTTTCCAGCAATTAAATGTATGTTTTCCTTGATCAAAGTCCGATTAAGTGCACTATATCCGTATTACAATAATTCAATTTAGCAGAGACGATGCTATGATTGCGCAATACCGCCATAAGCAGTATTCAAATTCATGCCGAGAATTCAGCTTACAATAACAAGCAATCAAATTAAGGCTTAAATTTATAACGGCAGGAAATGTTTGTATTTTATCATAGTTTTCTTTTTCTTTCATCTGAAGTTAGTAGCAATGGTTGTGCATGAGTATGTACCTTATATTACGGTACATACCTAAGCATGAGTTTTATTTTCTTTCAATTTCAATTGGTTGATGAAGTCATTTTTTTTTTATCGTTTTCATTTTCTTTTTCATTCATGTATAATTTATTTTGCATAATTACTTATTCAACATAATACAGTAACTATTTATAACATATTAATTCCATTCGTGAACTTTGTGGGATTGTATCCCAAACATTTTAATCCATTGGATTGTTAACATTCATGTGTTTATATATGTATTCATATATTCATATTATATCATATGCATTTATAATACTCTTTGTTGTATACATATATATGGGTTGGGCAATGTATTTCTTTCATTTTGCATATTTTTCATCGGGGGGGGGGGGGATTAGAGTTCAACCATCTATTTCTTGGCGGGCGAGGCATCTTGGGATGTACGTCTGTGTGTGTCGGAACCAGCGAAAACATTTGGCTTGGGTGATAGCATCCACATTTCGCCTTGCCACTTGCTGCACTAGATGGATTCGCCATTGCACCATGGTCATCCCCGCTTGAGCTGCAGCCTCTCGGTCTCCAACCCTCTGTTGCCATTCTGGTCGGGCCAAGTCTCTTTTGACTGCTGCCTTAAATGCCGAATGGGCCATCTCAGTGAAGTTGAGAAAAGGGGAGTAAGGGGGCAGTCGTTTCAGGCTCACTCTGTCGTCGGCATTACCTGGGAGTTGCGCGCGAACGTGAGGCCGGGCGTTGTCATAAACCAGATACACTTCTTCACCAGCAGGGAATATGTCGCTACACTCACGGGCGGTGGTTTCTAAAAATTCCTCAAAGGATGCCCTGGTGACTGTTTCACTCGAGATCGTATGGTTGATGAGGCCAACTTCTGACGACACTGCAAATGTCACGTTGTAGTTTTGACCGCGCTGGCGATAAACGACTCTACGAACTGGGACTCCTCTGGGGGCTCTCCCAAATGAACGTCTTGTCCAAATGTTGTAGCCACATTCGTCAATGAAGACGAGGTGGCCGACGACGCCCTCTGCCATAAACCATTGCGCATATACCACACGCTGGTCCAGGGTAGCTGGGGCGTTCCTCGCATCTGGTACATCATCTGCTAGTTTCAGGGTGAACAACATTCCATCCAGTGCCCGTGATATGGTGGAAGTAGATACTGCAGGCTTCTGGGGTAATGCTGCTTCCAGGTCCCTTTTCATCTGATGGAGGGTTGCCAGGGGGTTAGCATCGATGACGACCTGGAGACGGGCTCGCATTTCATCATCCAGCTTCACGTTTCTAGCCCCTCCTTTTGCAAATTTATGGCGTCTCCCTTCTCGCAAGTATGTCGATACAATGGACCTTGCAATGGACAATGGACCTCCGAATTATACCAAGTCTATCGGCAAGTTCTATATAGATAATCTGCGTCGTTATTCTCGAACGCATCTACCAATCTTCCCCTATCCTCATCGGAGATTCGCCTGTATCTCACGTGAGCTGCCATGACGACTAGAGAATAATAGAAGCTACGTTGAAGTAAATGTATAGGCCACAAGCAAGAGCAATGAGAAAGATGTTTAAATCTAATTGCTATTTATAGGATTCACTAGCAGTTTCAACTGCATTTTAGACTGTGATTGATTACATGAAAATATTCTGGAAATTTTATTCTAAAGTAATTAAAACCGGAGCTTCAAAAAAATATACGAAGGGGGATAGTTATTTAAAACGTTTCACCCTTTAAGTAATCACAACTCTACAGAAAAAGAAACGTTTAAAATGATCGAAAGCTCAATCAAATGTTAACGTTATTTTAAACGTTTTAATCTAAGGGTGGTTGACTTCGCGGAGACATTTCCGCGAGAGAATAGAAAACATCGTCTCCGCGTCGGATAAAAAAGTTGACGTCTCCGCGACAATTTTCAAAAACTGTGACAAATCAGTTTCAAAGAAATGTCTCAATGTAGTTTCCGCGACTCATGAAACGTTGTGGAAACTACTTTGAGACGGTTATTTGAAACTGCTTTGTCACGGTTTTGGAAAATTGTCGGAGAGACGTCTCGGAGACGTCTCTAATTTTTTCATCCATCGCGGAGACGTCTCCGTGAAGTGAGATACCACCCTAAAGGAATAGATCTAGAGTTTCAGAAAAAGAAATCGCTATTTCAAATGTTTAATTTGAAAGTAATTGAGAGTTTAAAACGATTTGCTAAATAGCATACCAACTTAAATTAACCAATGTCAAAGTCGATTGCCTCCGAATGGATTTGATTGCGGGATAGCATGCACTCAACCCGGATTACTAACTTGATTGCTTTTTACGGGGATTTTGATTTGACTACTTCAAATACCAAAGCGAATAAACTTAGTGGGAATTTGAATAGCGAATTTTACGCTGTAGAAATATTTCGGGAATTTGACTGAACCGATTATCAAACGGAGTGACGAACTTCCGAACGTGACTGGGAAATACTATAATAATAATAATAATAATAAATAAAAAATAAAAAATAAACAATAAAAAAATGAATAAATACCTAGGCTACCTAGGCATATGGCCCAAGACAGCATGCAGTGCCATGAGCCATTTGACCTCCCTGCGAAAATTTCGCAATATTTTCCGTCGGAAGTGTCCCTGTCTCCTTTCAAGACTGGACCAGTATTTCACGGCTAAGTCCAAAGCCATTTCTATGCAAGGTGTGTGCCAACCCGTTGTCACCAGGGGCGGATCTAGGTTTTTTCCAAGGGGGGGGGGGTTGAGGGGATGAAAAAAAAATCTTGCGAGCGGAGCGCGAGTTTTAGACAATCCCCGATTTATAGGCCTATACTGACCTAAAACGAGGAATTATTTAAACAATTTTAGAGTTGGAGTTATTTTCTGCATTATGATAGGCAGCGAGCGCGAAGCGCGAGCCGAAAATTTTGGGTTATAAAAGATATATGGAATAAATAAAGGGGCACTTTTTTTTTGTATTAATTAATTTTAAAAAAGATAATTGTGTATTGTAGACCCTATTAAGTATCTGCGAGCGCGAAGTGCGAGCTGAAAATTTTGAACTCAAAATTGAAGTTATTT
>CALNVZ010000816.1:52800-80062 GCA_940671915.1 Paracentrotus lividus
CAAACAAACGATCAAACAAAGCAATCATTCAATCAAATAATCAACCAACCAACCAAATTCCCTTTCTTGGGTTGACAACATTTTTTATTTATTTATTTTTTTAGTCTGAAGGAATATTCAATGCCAAAAGATAACATGTTAACATGTGAAAAACAAAATAAAATCAATTTAATAAGTAGCTTTGTAAATGAATTTTGATAGCATTATTTCGAAAATAATGGCAAAGATAATGAAAGGGTTAAGAGTAAGTCTGTTGTTAGCAAAAAGTCTGATGATCATATTTCTCATTTTCTTCCATTTTGTGCGCAAGCCTTTTTTGGAGCCCCCGACAAAAACGTTCTGTGTGCGCTCAAGCATGAACGAAACTTATTATTTTAAATGGCGTTTGAAAGATAAGACCTCAAAGCATCTATTAACATCAAAATATAGACATCATGATTTGAAACGAAATTTTGACAGACTTTTCAAAACTGTCCCGTTTTTATTGATACACTCTGTATACCATACCCTAAACCTTACATGAAACCATATTGCAATCCCTACACTAAATCTGTCAGTAAAGTCTGTAAGATAAGGACCATAGATGTTCACTTCCGGCAGAAAGTGTGAAATTTGGCATGAAAGGGTATTTTAGGGCGCTGATTTCAAAAATTGCCGGCCCCAAGCGATCCGAGCACTCGACCGACCGCCATTGAACAATTGAAACTACCTAACATGAGTTCTAAATAGCATGTGGCACTGAAATTTGGTACACAATAGTATTTTGACATCCTCAATTCGAATATTGTCGGCCCAAGTCGATTCACGCACTCATTCGGCCGCCATTTCAAATTCCAAGATGGCCGCCATTGAAATGATTAATATGCCTAACTTGAGTTCTAATTGACATGTGGCACTGAAATTTGGTACACAATGGTATTTTGACACCCTGAACTCACATATTGCCTGCCCCAACCAGTCCAATCATTCAGTTGGCCGCCATCTTGAACTCCAAAATGGCCGCCATTGAAATCATTGAATATGCCTAACTTGAGTTGTAATTGACATATGGTATTCAAATTTGGTACACAACGATGTTTTGACATTCTGAGTTCAAATATTGCTGGCCCCAATCGATTTGACCACTCAGTCGGCGGCCATCTTGAATTCAAAAATGGCCGCCTCGAAAATCAATGATATGCCTAACTTGAGGTATAAATGACATGTAGCGCTTAAATTTGGTACACAATGGTCTTTTGACATATTGCCAGTCTCAATCGATTTGACCACTTAGTCGGCCGCCATCTTGAATTCCAAGATGGCCGCCTTGAAAATCAATGATATGCCTAACTTGAGGTATAAATGACATGTAGCGCTTAAATTTGGTACACAATGGTCTTTTGACATATTGCCAGTCTCAATCGATTTGAACACTCAGTCGGCCGCCATCTTGGATTCCAAGATGACCGCCCTGAAAATCAATGATATGTCTAACTTGAGTTATAAATGACATATGGCACTCAAATTTGGTACACAATGGTATTTTGACATCCTGAATTCAAATATTGCCGGCCCCAACCGATCCGACCACTCGGTTGCCCGCCATCTTGAATTCCAAAATGACCGCCATTATCCACCTCTACACTGTTGTTTAAAATCTTAAATAACTGCGTGTTAACCGGTGAATCGCACAGCGTTTTTTAAACATTAAACAACCTGTAGTTGTTTAAAACTTTAACACTCTTGTTGTTTAAAAGTTTAAACAACCTGCTGTTTAATGGTTGTTTAAAATATCAACAGTATTGTTTAACGCTTCTCTCCAAAAATAAAAACGCTCCAACTGTTGGTTAACGCGGCCGGGTATCTAACTCACGACCCTTCGATTATAAGGCAGACGCTCTATCCACCGAGCTAACACATCAGTGCATACGATTAGATAATGTGTGAAGCATAAGTCCTTCGTCATGATTGAAATGTTGGGCCGATTTTACCTTGCATGTAACGAGTGATGCCATTAGCTCATGACTATCACGTGACATTTGCATCGGCCTGTTTAAACAAAACTGTGGAATATCTAAACTGTAATATCTAAACAGGTCTTTTTTAAGGCTACAAAACCTCGCTTTTCCGGTTTTAAACAACAATGTTTAACTTTTAAACCAACAGTGAAATTCTTAAACCGCGTTCTAACAGTGTATGGAATATGCCTAACTTGAGTTATAAATGACATGTGATATCGAAATTTGGTACACATTGGTATTTTGACATCCTGAAAACAAATATCGGAGGTCCCAGTCGATTTGACCACTCAGGCGACATGAAAATTCATTGATATGTCTAACTTGAGTTCTAAATGGCATGTCGCACTGACATTTATAAGATTGTATTTTGAAATCCTGAACTCAAACATATGCCTGCTCATAGCGATCTGACCACACGGTGAGCAGTCATGGAAATCATGGAAAATGCCTAACTTTAGTCTTACAAGACACGTTGCACTGAAAATTAATACACTGATGGTGATATCTCACTTGCCATGAAATGGATTTGAGATTTGAGACAGATTGAAGACAAGTTTCAAACTATAGTATAGTGACGGAGAAGTCTTAGAGAAGTTTCATGAGTCTCCGCGACATCTCATGAGAGAAAAAACGAACATGTTCTTATTTATGATTTTTTCTGTGACAGGCTCTACAGATTTTCAATATAGCAATTGCTGCTTTAAAATGGTGGCCAATATTATATTCACAGTCATGTTTAAAATCAAGATGTAGGCTCCTCTAAAATTAGCAAGTCAGTTTACCCACATGTAGGCCTACCAAGTATCAGCCCCTCGTACCATTTTAAACTAAAGGTAGGCCGCTCATGATTGTTCTTCTTCTCCATACGATAATGCATTATTTATTGCTATGGTGTTTTACTCTGCAGTGGGTAAAATATTAGAAGATCGCATAACCCAAGTGCTGGTTGAAGGCAAAGTCAGCACTGAGATTACTGTGGCATCTGGTGTGCGGCCCCCTAAAAAGTGTCCTTCGGCCATTACTCTCGCTTGCCTTTTTATTTTATTTTTTTATCTTGATGACATCTGTCTGTTTACCGATCAGATCGATTAGGCCTAACAGCTTCTGCTTAGGATAGCAGTAGGATGACACAATGTTGGAAAAAGACAAACAAAAAAACAAAAAACATAAATTTATTACAATTTACGAGATCATGTCTCACTGACAACCATCACAGAAAGTGTCCAAAGGCGAAAAACTATGTAGGCTAATCTATTGAAACTGACAGTATCTGAATTCAGGACATCAAGGTACAATTATTGTTTACCAAAAATCAATTTCAAAGGGCAATTGAAACTCAAATAAGCAATTTTCAATGATTTGTAAAGCCGACCATCTTCGAATTTTAGATGGGGATGCATGACCCTGTGGTTAGATCACACGGGATCAACCATTTTTGAATGAAGAATGTCAAAATACCATTGTGTACCATTTTCAGTGCCGCATATCTTTTAGAATGCAAGTTTTGCATTTTCCATGATTTTCATGGTGGCCATCTTGTTATTTAAAATGAGGACCGACTGACTGGTCGATATTTGAATTCAGGGTGTCAAAATACCAATGTGTACCAAATTTCAATACCAAATGTAATGTAGGGGAGACCTGGTATGGACGTTACAAAATTCACATTTTGGGCCAGATAATTATAATGAAAGTACTCACACACTCCATTTTTTGGTCTGTAGTTAGCCTATTATGTTGGCTAAAACCTGAGGCACATAAAACTTGAAAACATGTAAACACTAATTAACTACAGCGTAATTAATGAAGACACTTTTTTGTAACAACCTACCGCGTATACGGGGTAGGTTGTTACACCATACGGGGTAAATTGTTACTATGTAAACATACGGGGTAATTTGTTAAAATGTTTAAATCTCTTATACCATACTTTTGTTTCAACTTTCCAGTTTCTTGGTATCGTTAACAGTAGATCAAGTAGAGCTCTAGCATAGACTAAAGTAATAATAGAAATATCAAAATATTAACCCCTGGAAATTGAAAAAAAATTACTTTACTTGTGTAATGTAATTGGGGTAGGTTGTGACATCGACATGAGGTAGGTTGTTGTAACAACCATACCTATGGGTGATTTTACAAATAAAATCAACTGTAGCAAAGCCATTAGGCAGAATTACAGGGCATGGCTCAGGGGTACTAGTATATTAGTGACATACAAGTACTATATTCACAATACCAGGCTATCATCATGTGCCTTCAGTTGTAAGAACTATTACAAATTTTAATTTTTGTCAAAAATTCACTTGGAACTGTAAAAAATGGTTTTTGTTGATTTACTTTTTAATAAAACAACGGAGAAACCTGACGACCGGCAATTCATCACAGTTATATGTAGGCTGTATATAGATGCCAGTTAGCACGAACTCTCTTGTTCCAATTTTGCACACTGAGAACTGTAACAACTGACCCGTGTAACTCCCATACCCGGTCTCCCCTATAACTCAGGTTCTGAGGCATATTCCACAGAGGTGGATAATGGCGGCCATTTTGGAATTCAAATTCGGATCGGTTAGGGCAGGCAATATTTGAATTCAGGATGTCAAAATAACATTGTGTACCAAATTTCAGTGCCACATGTCAATTAGAACTGAAGTTAGGCATATCATTGATTTTCATGGTGGCCATCTTTGACTTCAAGATGGCGACCGACTGAGTGGTCAAATCGATTGGTGCCAGCGATATTTGAACTCAGAGATATTTGAACTCAGAATGTCAAAATACAAGTGTGTATCAAATTTGAGTGTCATATGTCATTTATAACTCAAATTAGGCATATTCGATGATTTCAATGGCGGCCACTTTGGAATTCAAGATGGCGGCCAACTGAGTGATCGGACCGGTTGGGGCTGACAAAATTTGAATACATGATGTCAAAATACCATTACGTACCAAATTTCAGAGCCACATGTCAATTAGAACTCAAGTTAGGCATATCAATGATTTTCATGGCGGCCGTCTTGGAATTTGAGATGGCGGTCGAATGAGTGGGTGAATCGACTGGGGCCGGCAATATTTGAATTCAGGATGTCAAAATACTATTGTGTACCAAATTTCAGTGCCACATGCTATTTAGAACTCTAAGGTAGTTTCAATGGTTTTTCATGGCGGCCATATTGAATTTCAAAATGGCGGTCGATCGAGTCCTTGGATCGCTTGGGGCCGGCAATTTTTGAAATCAGCGCTCTAAAATACCCTTATATGCCAAATTTCATACTTTCTGCCGGAAGTGAACAACTAGGCCATTTTTTGCTACTTATCTTACAGACTAGTAACCCTATAATGCTGCAGTCACACAGACACTTACGTATAGTTACGTTGTTATTGTTTTAATCTTATTTTATCATTTCTTATGTATTTCTTTGTTTTACTGGATGAACAAAATTATCAATATTGCTGACTATTACGGAAAGGCATCCTTTGGGATCCGCAGAAAAGAAGATATTTTTTGGACGCAACCGGACGTCACTCAACGTAAGTGTCTGTGTGACTGTAGCATTACGAAAAGGTAATGTCGCATATACAAAGTTGCCGCCTGTCAAACGAACTTTTGGTTTCCTCTCTTCAATTTTTGTACTCATTCATGCGTGACATATGGGTCATATTGGTCATATTTGATCAAATGAAAGAGGAAACTGTGAACTTTAAACTAATGGGTCAAATATGGATTGAGATTAGGATTAAGTTATGATAAAACATTGATTTTTGTGTGTGTGTGTGTGTGTCTGGGACGCACTGTATAATTGACTCTACACGTTTAACACCAATAAAGCGAGACCAATCTAATTTCCTTATGCTACAGTCACACAGACACTTACGTTGAGTTACGTCCGGTTGCGTCCAAAAATGATTTTCTTTTCTACGGATCTCCACGGATGTCTTACCGTCATAGTCAGCAGAGGAAATATTGATAATTTCGTTCATCCAGTAAAAAAAAAAAAAAAAAAAAAAAAAAAAAAAAAAAAAATACATAAGAAATGATAAAATAGAAGATGAAATAAGATTAAACCAACACAAACGTATCTAATGGGCAGAGTTTGATTCACATTCTAATTCACAAATAAACAAAAATTGAGAGAAAGGACTCGAGAAGAAGAAGAAGAAGTGTCTGTGTGACTGCAGCAGTAACAGTTACAAAATTAAATCGGCGTTCAATATATGAATAACAATTTGTGAAAAATACTTTACTTTATAATTATTATTTTATGTTTGTTGTGGTCACAGCAGGTCGTACAGAGGCAATTCTTTTGAATTTCTTTTGAGACAGTCTTGTTGCCAGTTCGACATGTAGGAGGACTTTACAATACCATTCCTAAAGACACCTAGGAATTGCAAGCTACGTTGCACACACGTTCCCTGTCATGCCCTTGTCCTAGTTAATGTGACTGCCGCGATACTATTCTTAAATGTGATTGTAACGTATGTAGGCTACCCGAAGAGAACATAATTTCTTTCAAATATTACACTAGGAGTTTGATATAAATGGGTGATTTTTTTGTATTATTTTTAGTTTTCAGTTTATTTATTCCAACTTCAGCAAGCATACATTGTAGAAAAAAACCTCGAAGTACATAAAATTGAAAATAGTGTAACATTACAATGTAACAAAGAGTATTATGTACAAATTAAAACTCACGTCCAGCACAAAGTCTATTTACCGTTGGATGGACCTTTAAACAATAAGCTAGGCTTGTTAACATATAGGCCCTGTTTGTAAAATGAAATAATACCTTTAAATGCTAATGAGAAAGGAAACGAATGGACATGACAAATATAGGGGAGGGAGAGAGAAAGAGACAGACACAGAGAGAGAGGGACAGGAAGAGTGAGAGAGAGAGAGAGTGAAAGTTAACAGTTTTTTTTGTTTTGTGTGTGTGTGTTCTATTTATCCTAACTCAACATGAAATGTCACAATTTTTGCCCTTTAGTCCAACAAAAAAGTGTGCAGGGCAAAAATCCAAGATGGCCGCCTTTTCCTGAAAGAAAATAAAATCCCTTTTTTTAGCCATAATTTTGCTATTTTGGGGGCTTTCTAGCTATTATCGAAATAGTGTGGGATCCTATGTAGTTTCGTTTGCAAGTCATGTTAATGTTTGACAGCACCTATATAATTATATGTTCTACTTTATCACACGAATCAGACAATATTTGTCGCCAATTTTTAAACTGACATTTTGTGACCCAAAATGAAAGTCAACATGAATATAATTTTGTTCAAATTGTGTCAAATTTGGTATCAAATTGTAGGTAATTTTATAACTAGCCATAAAGTCAATAATCATTTTTTTTTTCACCCGACCAGTCAGTTTTGAGCAATATGCAAATTAGTTTATTTATGCATAATTGAATCATTCAATTAAATGCATAATAGGGTCAAATAGAACAGCGATAAGACACAACATATCCATAGACAATATCAATAAAAACCAATCAAGATTAAAACGTGTATCATACTAGCCTAATATTGTTGCAACATTATGGTGACCCTTATGACCTTGAAATTAGGTCAAAGGTCAATTTATATGATGATTAACAACCTACAAATGGCATTAATTTGGCAAAAACCGAATTTTCTGTGAACGTTGACCTTATATATAGGTCAAATGTGTCAACTAAAAATGTGTCGAACTCTATTTTTTGGTTGATGGCATCAAGGTAAACAGTTAGTTGCCAACAAAGTTAGGCTTATATGACCAACAGGTCAAAGGTCAAAGTTCAAGAAAGGCGTTTTGGCCAGAGTTTTTGGTCTTTACCAAAGTCTTATTGGGCCGTGTTACTTGAAATATTTTATTAAACACTGTTAATCTGTTCTACATGTTCCCATAAACCAGGAAATGTTCGTTTTCATTGACCTTTGACCTTTAAATGAAAAGTGCAAACAATATATAGTTTCTGCTATTTCCAGGATTTTTAGCGTCATGTTATTTGAACTTTGACCTTAGCTTGAGGTCATATGTGTCAATGAAAAAGAATAGCAACGTTGGTATTCTGGTTCATGGTATCAAGGGATCATGTAGAACTGTTGTTATCAAAATTATTAAGTTAATAAGGCCAAAGAGGACTTTGATCAAGACAGAAAACTTTGGCCCTTACGTATTCCTTTAACTTTCTATGTGTGTCTTGACCTTTGTTTTATTGGCCATACTATAACTTAATAATTTTGATAATCATAGTTATTCTTGTTCTACTGTTCCCATAAATCAGAATATCAACGTTGCTATTCTCTTTCATTGACATATATGACCTCAAGTTAAGGTCAAAGTTCAAATAACGTAACTCTAAAAAAACCTGGAGATAGTAGAAACTGTGTATTGTTTGCACTTTTTACCTTATTTAAAGGTCATAGGTTAATAAAAACGACCATTTCGATGTTCATGGAACCAAGTAGAACACATTAACAGTGTTCAATAAAATATTATTTCAAGTAATACGGCCCAATAAGACTTCGGTAAAGACCAAAAACTCTGGCCAAAACGTCTTTCATTAACTTTGACCATTGACCTGTTGGTCGTATAAGGTTAACTTTGTTGGCAAACTAACAAAAATATGTTTACCTTGATGCCATCAATCAAAAAATAGAGTTCGACATATTTTTAGTTCAACACAATTGACCTAGAAATAAGGTCAAAGTTCACAGAAAATTCGGTTTTTGCGAAATTAATGCAATTTCTAGGTTGTAAATCATCATATAAATTGACCTTTGACCTAATTTCAAGGTCGTAAGGGTCACCAGAATGTGGCAACAATATCAGGCTAGTATTATTCACGTTTTAATCTTGATAAGTTTTTATTCATATTGTCTACCGATATGTAGTGCCTTATCGCCGTTCAACTTGATCCTATTGTGCATTCAATTATGCATAAATAAACTAATTTGCATAATAATAATAATAATAATAATAATAATAATAATAATAATAATAATAATAATAATAATAATAATATTAATATGGTTTTATTTACCCAGGGAACCCAATTCAGTTCTGACAACTCTCCCAGTGGGCCCTGCATGATGTTATTATTACCCCAAGCTCCTTATAAAAGGCAACTTCAGGTACCATTTTTGTAAGTCTTTGGTATAACTCGGCCGGGTTTCGAATATCGCATATTGCTCAAAACTGACTGGTCGGGTGAAAAAAAATGATAATTGACTTAAAGGAGGAGTCTGGGCTGAAATTAAAAAAGTTTGTAAAGTAAAGTAAAATTTAACAAACACAACTCAGAAAATTTCATCAAAATCGGATGAAAAACAACAAAGTTATGCATTTTTTTAGATATTGATTTTTTTTTCGTTAAACAGTTCTTGGCATTGTCTCATTGTCTCATTTGAATATTTGAATATTCAAATGAGCAAAATGATGAGGTCACAGTCCCCCTATTTCTTGTGTATTTTATTATATGAAATCCTATTTTTCTCATTTTTTCATAATATTGAAATATGTAAAAGCACTAGTGACCTTGAACATTCCACAAGGATTAATCCCTGTTTTTATGTCCTTGGGGCAGAAAATCTTGATAATTGGTATTTTATACAATAAAATACAAAGAAAGAAGGGGACCGAGACATCATCAGTTTGCCAATTTGAAGATGGCAAAAGCTGTTTCCTAAAAAAAATTCAAAACCTAAGAAAATTCATAACTTTGCTATTTCTGATCCGATTTTGATGAAATTGTCAGTGTTGTGCTTTTTAGATTTTACTTTTTTTCTCTAATAATGCAAAAATCCAGCCCGGAGGAGTCCTTTAATTGCTAGTTATAAAATTACCAATTTGATACCAAATTTGACACAATTTGAACAAAATTATGTTTATGTTAATGAAGCCTGACCTTTGACCTTCATTTTGGGTCACAAAAGGTCAATTAAAAATTGGCGACATATATTTGGTCTACATTGAATCGTTCTACTAGGCGTTTGGTCCACATCCAATTGGTCAACTAGGCGTTTGGTCCACAACCAATTGGATGCATTTACTAAGCATCCTTGTTTTCTTAGCAATTGGTCTTCTAATTGGACTACTAATTGTATCTGGTATAGGCCTAAAACCACCAAAAAAAAAAAATATATTATAATATATATAAATATATATATATAATATATTATATTGGTGGTCTTCCTATGTTTTGGTCTACAAGTTATATACATACGGCCAATCGAGCGACCTCACTACCCACAATTGCTCTCATAATGGTGACCTTATTTGTGGGGGGGGGGTGGAGGGGGTGTGAAATGTTTCATTTTGATGAGGATGAAGAAAAAAAAACACTAAAAATGTTTCGTTTTCAGCTTAAATCATAAAGAATTCGCTCGTGCTTCGCACTTATTATTCTTTCAAGCCAGTACGAACTTGGAGGAAGACTCCTCCCAGCCTAGGCCCTATGAACTAGCAACCTTGTATACCACCACCTCAAGTCCTCAACTACTTGATTCTGCCTGATTCTAACCCATAATGCAACATCCTGATTGTGTAGTCTTATAATTCAGGCCCATTTGAATGAAAACACACTTCTTCACTACTCAATGAATTCACACCATGATAATTATGTCGCCAAGTATCAAAACACATACTTTTCCACTCAAAACATTGTAGATTCCAAATACCAATAAAATTGTAGGTTCATTTTTACACCGTTTTGTTAAAAGTTATCTCAAAAGGTATACTTTAAGACTAGCTATTTATAACACACAGTCAATGACAGTGTTGCTCAGTTCGCTCTAGCTTTAAAATGCACCGTTTTCAGGTCAATCGATAAAAAACGCACGCCTCCCTTTACTGTATTATGAAATTTTGAAGGATGCAAAATTATCTTACTAGAGGTAAAAACTGTAAACAAACATGTACGTATTCTAAGGGGGGGGGGGGGTGCACGGTGCCCGCCAAATTAACATTAACAAATTGAGTAAAAAGTAAACGGAATAAAAGACATTTTTATACCGCGATTGACACCTACGGCATATGTATGACGGCCGCAGTTCCGAAGAAAAAAAATGCACAAATTCCCACCCCCCTCACGTAACCCCCATTTTAAAATTAACCCATATCAATTCTAGTTGTAAACTTAAGAGAAAGAGGGCGCTGTCACTCTACGCAAAGCGAACGCAGCCATAGACAGTTTGTATTTTGCACAGTTTTTTCACTTTGTTTTCTTGATTATGGCTAGCAATTACCTTTTCAAAGAAATGATCAACTTGAATAAATACGCTAAGAGTCTGATTTTTTCAAAAATAGGAATAACTTATTGCAAAGGGAAAAAAAAGTCCTGTCACTTGTGTCAATTCGAAATCCTAGTCAGATCAAATTCCTGTACAATATGGCCAATTTTGCTCTCAAAATAGCTTATACGCCGCATAATCATCTTCCTGGATAACGCATAATTATATTACAGCTTAATGATCAAGCAGTTTTTAAAAGCTTGAATTCTCAGCTTTCCAAAGATGGTACATTCATTTCGATTGGTTAAGAAAAAGTCCTGTCACTTTGAACATTATTACAATAGAATCTTTACTGATGGGTCGATAATTCCGCATATCACATGCATATCGTATGTGGACGGCGTCTTCGCAAGAGGTGACAAGATCACTACTTATATCAATAATAGTTTGAAACATCAATCTATGTGAAATAAAGATTCTAATTACAACTTCAGCACAATAATGTTATAAGCTTGCCCAAATGTGTATTTCCTCCATCTGGTCTGGAGAATCTATTAACTAACAACATGATAAAAGTTCATCAATTTCTTTCATCTCCACGTACGAGTAGATTGCTCAACCGAACGGACAATACCATTCCAGCTGCAGGGAAGTCTTCTTAAACGAGTTTTTGTAAGCTAATTTATTATTGCAGCCAGCTGTATAGATTTCTGCGCATCTCAGCCGTATTTCCAACGTCACTTCGTTGCGTCTGGCCTCTTAGATAATGGACGCGCCTTGTTTAATTACGATTTAATGCCGCACATTGGCATACGTTAACTTTACATTTTACATAGAGTAGAATTGATATGTGTTACTGATTGAGGGAACTTCAATAAAATATTTTGTCTGCCCCTCCCCTATTGAAGAATTAATACAACACATGGTTAGTGGATCAATTATTGGTTGTAGACCAACTAGTGAGTGGACCAATTGGATGTAGACCAACTGGTGAGTGGACCAATTGGATGTAGACCAACCGGTGAGTGGACCAATTGGATGTAGACCAACTGACGAGTGGACCAATTGGATGTAGACCAACTGGTAAGGGGACCAATTGGATGTAGACCAACTGGTGAGTTGACCAATTGGATGTAGACCAACTGGTGAGTGGACCATTTGGATGTAGACCAACCGCTGAGAGGACCAAGTGGATGTAGACCAACTGGTGAGTGGACCAATTGGATGTAGACCAACTGGTGAGTGGACCAATTGGATGTAGACGATTAGTGGGTGGACCGATTGGGTGTAGACCAAATGGTTAGTGGACGATTAGGGTTTAGACTGAATGGAGGTAGACGTTTTGGCTAGTGGACCAATAGATTGTAGAGCAATAGGTGTTTTACCTTAAAGGACTCATCTGGGCTGGAGTTTGCATTATAAGAAAAATAAAGTAAAATAAAAAAAGCACAACACTGAAAATTTCATCAAAATCGGATAAGAAATAGCAAAGTTATGAATTTTCTTAGGTTTTGAATTTTTGAGGAAGCAGTTCTTCAAATTGGCAAACTGATGATGTCTCAGTCCCCCTACTTTCTTTGTATTTTATTGTATGAAATACCCATTATCAAGATTTTCTGCCCCAAGGACATAAACACACGGATTAATCCTTGTGGAATGTTCAAGGTCACAAGTGCTTTTACTTATTTCAGTATGAGGGACAGATTTTCTGTATATGCAATTATGAAAAAATGAGATAAATAGGATTTCATATAATAAATTACACAAGAAGTAGGGGGACTGTGACATCATCAGTTTGCTCATTTGAATATTCAAATATTCAAATGAGACAATGAGACAGTTGCCAAGAACTGTTTTGCAAAAAAAATCAAGACCTAAAAAAATGCATAACTTTGTTATTTTTCATCCGATTTTGATGAAATTTTCTGTGTTGTGCTTGATGAATTTTACTTAATTTTACAAAACTTTTCCATTTCAGCCCGGACTCCTCCTTTAACGCTAGCCTATCCGATATGCGTCGGGCTAGTAGGCAAACTACTGACGGGTGAGGGCGAAGCCCGAGTCCGTCATGCGAGGGCGTAGCTCGGGCTACGCCCTCGCCCGTCAGTCAGTCTCCTTCGCGCGACCAGTAACTTGCCCACTTGCACGGCGCATATCAGATAGGCTACATTAACGCCGATCCCATTCTCTCTCCACACACACACACACACACACACACACACACACACACCCTCACACAGAGCCAAACTGACCGTTGGACATATGGCTTTAACACGCGAGTGAATGTACGTGACGTCACACATAGACGATATTTTCCTGAAACAACCAATTATTTTGACAAGATGATCACTCAATGTTGTAAGAATAACATCATGCGTTGTATGGCAGATAGATAATTTATGGCTGATTTTGACCCAATTTGCCCTTTCTTTTCATCTGCCACCTTTAGTTTTCTTGCTAACTGCAAAGAGGTACAGGATAGTCTCTAATTTTTAGTTGTTTTATGTAAATTTCAATACACAAAATAAAAAGTGTGGTTTGCTCTGAGAAAAAAATGATCAGCGAATTTTCAAGTAAATTTCACGATATTATTCCCACATATAGAAAATAAAATTTCCTCGCATAATCTGCTTGCCTTTTCGTGAAATATTAACCCTCCGCAAATAAAAAAATAAAAATAAATAAGATAAATAATGAAAAATAATAATAATAATAAAATAAAAAATAAAATATGAGCAAGTAATCATAAAATTTGGTACTTTCAGCAGTGCGTCTCCCGCTATAGAGCGTGTGTATGAAACTTCGGACTCCCTAATGCGCGCCACTTAGTATTGGAGGGCAGGCAATCTGTTTATGCAACAAAAAGTAGCGTCAGCCCTTCATCTGTAGAAATAACCCTCTATATCCCTGCATTGGGGGCTAAATTAGCCCCACCCCTCTTTACGTTATTCTCGATAATCTTTCAATGTAGAAATATTTCGCGTTGATATTTCTGGACTTTTCATTTCACACAAATTTTAAGATCCTATTTGCAAAAATCGGGGGTACGGTTGCAGAAAAAACAACACATTTCATGACCAATCTTTAAAAAAGCGGTTTCTAATGCTTTTGTGTGTACAATGCATTGGTGGAAGTGCATGTACATTTTATTTATTTATTAATTTTATTTCCAGGGAAAGGACAAGAGCATGATTTGCTTGCTAATTCCTTTATTCCACCCTGATATTTTATCTATTTATCAATTGACTGTAACCAAACTTGGTGTGTCCAAATCTCATCATGTATTTACAAAAATACAATGTCAAATTTATGATATATTCTGTTATTCTTCAACGAAACACATTCTTCTGACAACATTTCTGGTAGAACCCATTATATTGTACACACATAAGCATTGGAAACCGGAATCTTTTTCATGATATTGGTCACAAAAACGTGCCATATCTTTGCAATCCTACCCCTGATTTTTGCGAATAGAGGCTTAAAATGTGTGTGAGATGTAAAATAAAAAAGATCTGAAATATTAAGCGAAAAATATTACTGCACTGAAAAATCTATAGCGAAAAAAAACGTTAAGAGGGGTGTGGTTAACTTAGCCCACACTGCAGGAATATTGAAAGTTATTTTTTACATGTTTTACAGGTGAAGTATTGACACTCCTCCGTCTTGTTGCACAAACAGGTAGCCTGCCCTCCAATACATATAATTAGACGAAACAACCAGCTAAAAAGGACCCCACAATGGCAATTCCCTGGTTAAAAATGTGTTTTCAGGAAAACGACGGCCATCTTGGATTTTTGCCCCGCACTCTTTTTCGTTGGACGTAAGGTCAAAAATTTTGTAATTTTATGTTAAGGTAGGATAAATGGAACAGAAAAAAAACTGTTAATCGGAAAAAAAAAAATTAAAAACAACTTCTTATAGCCCACTCCTAATTACACTAATATTCTTTAATTTGTAATGACAATTACGATTATGCCTGCAAATCCTAAATCATGGCATACCGCTTACCGTCTCATGTTGAAGGTTAACGTTAATTCTGTTCTCCTTGTTGACAGCTAACACTATTGGATCAAGCTCTTCATCCGTGTAACAATGCATGACACTACGGAGAAAATAGTGTAGATACTTTTGTCAAAGACCATTTCTCACTGGCCGTGATATCAGTTTTCGATTTACTCCTGATTCGAGTCGCTGGATTCGAAGAGGCGTCGTTGTAAGGTGTTCTGAGTTCCTTAGAAGTGGTTGACAAATCCAACAAAATTCCAGACAAAAACGAACCCATTTGATATTTTTTTAATTGATGAGACTTTTTTTTCCAGCCGTGAGGACGCCAGGGTTGAGCACGTTATGGCGACGTGGTGGAGACGTCCTGCGACTGTCCAGTCTAAACACGTGTTTTTTTTCTTTCTTTTAATCTTTGGTTTATTTGAAGAATTATTTGTTTGATTTTCGACTCCAGAGACTCGAGTCACGATTTAGTCAGTTGGATATGAGGCCTTTCAAAATTCTTGTTACCTCTTTTATGGGAACATGAGGTACATAATTTAATAAAATAATTTAATAACATAATTTTGTAACTCTACAAGCTCTGCTTATTAGTCGGTCTCCTTCTCTTTCACTTTTACATTGCTATAGTATTGTAAAAATTTAATGTGTTTTAAATATGTAAGTTGCAATATCATTGTAATTATGAAAAGATTGAAAGAGGAATAAATAAATAAATAAACAGATAAATAAATAACATAATCTTCCCCCCCCCCGGAAAAAAATAATAAAGAAAATAAAATAAATATGTAAATAAAATGTTCAATTGACAAAAAAAAAGAGCTATTCCAGGGTGAATTAACTCAATCCATTGAGCACTGAATGCAGGTGATCCGAGAAGCCCAGAACTTAGGGAAGGGGGGGGGGGGGGTGTTTCATCAATATTTAAAATCGATTTAAAATTGATTTTAAAATTTTGAAATCGACTTTTCTTTACTGAACTTCCCCCCCCCCCCCCGTAAGAAGTTCTCTCCTCTCAGCATTCGCATACTGGCCGTCCTTCAGTGTTGATGCCACATTTGACCATTAATGCCTTGAAGGACGGATATCCTTTCATTGCATTCACATTTTAAAGATTTATCAGAATGAGTAATTAATCTCTAAGAACGCCTTACCTGATTTCTTTCATGTGCTGATGTTGACTGAGAAATTGCAGTATTGTTTGACAGCGATTATTACCAATTATCAGTCCCTCGAATTTTAGGTTGGTCAGCCTAGGAAAGGAGGTCATGAAAATTTGTTCCAGTGAGGTTGGCTCCCCGATGAAAGGAACATCATATTCTTCATCATCAGGCAAACCGTAATCCTCATCATAGTAATACGGACCACCATCAAGAGACAATCTGCGCAGACCAGGATGGGCCAATGACTGCATGACATCAGTGGACACAATTTGGTGAGTCGTAAACAACAATTCCTCCAAGTTGGGAAAAAAGCTCTTGACAGTTAAGTTATTCTGTCGTATGTCATTAAGGTTCCGATGATCTATTTGTAGTTTATGCACTGAATTGCAAGACATCCGACCCTGGGGGGGGGGGGACGAAAATTTAGTATGTGTTGCATATGATCAAGAAAATTAAGAAAGATTTTAGAAGGCGTCATGCACTAGAAAAATAGATTTTTGCTTTTAAAAGAAAAATGTGTTATAACAGTAAAAGGTGTCATGCATTTATTTTGATTGATATGAATATACATTCAATAACCATTGCCACGCTGGAGAGGCATCTGTGCACAATCATAGAATTAAATTGAACAATCGTAATAATTTCTTTTTTCTCAGCTGTTTTGTTACTAGAGAAACTAAAAAATAGCATTTGGTCATACCTAACGTCTGTAGAAAAGCAACCAGTATCAATACTGTCATTTGAAAAGCAGAATTCAGAAAAAAATATCTGAACAACAATTGTCATAATTTCTCCTTCAGAATATTTTCAGCGTGTAAAGAGTTAAATATTGTCCTGCGTTGGATTTGAACTAAGCGGAGATGACTAGTTATAATAGTATAGCGAATAGTATATCGCAAAATCCCCCTTCCTTTGTAAAAAAAAAGGAGAATGTGTACATTCAATGATTGAGTATACAACAATGTATATTGTTTTGATAACAACATTTTTGGTATATATTGTTTTGATAACAATATGATTTTTTCTTTCTTTTGGTAGCCTGTTTATTTTGGACATTTGTTTTTCCAACGAAATAAAGTTTGACTGGTTTGAGTAGGTAAACTGTTTACATTGTCAATTTTCCATAAGTTTTCCTTTTATGCAAATTGAATATAATTTTTGATAAAAATGTTTTGGTTTATAAAATCAATAAGTTTTGGTAAGCATGTGATTCCAGATATTCTGCTTGTTGTCATACCAAGAATATTGTGCTCTACAATAACTATACATGCAACATGAATAATAAACTTTTGAATTGAAAACTATATGCGTCTTCCGTTTTTTTTTTTCTTCGACTTTTTTCAAGAGTGTCTTCTGTTTTCTCTCTTCTTTCGAAATGTTTCTAGAGTTTTTCATCAATCTTCGATCAGTCTCGCTGGTTTGCGGATTGTTTGATCATACCTCGTGGTTTTCGAGTTTGTCGCTTGCTTTTGAGATTGATTGTTTAGAATTTCTGACGTTGAAGTTGGTTGATGGTTGTCGTTCTCCTCTGATGGAGTATCTGCGGTGTGGTCTTCGTCGAACCTTAAACGTGTCGGAGTTGGGTTTGCTGTTGGGATTTCCCTCAGGTGAGATCGGTTTCGTCTCAGGATTCCTCCGTTGGGTGTTTCGATTTCGTACGACCTTGGTTCATCGCAGATTTTGGATACTTTGGCTGGTATCCAAGTGTGATCTTGGGGGTGTAGGACTCTGACAGTTTGTCCCACATGGAGAGTTGGAAGTTCTGATCCTGCATGTTGGTCATGCGTTTCCTTCAACTTGTCTCTGCGGTTCAAGAGATGATCAGTAGTGATTGATTCTTTTGACAGATGATGACTTGGAAGTGTTGTCCGGATCGGTCTCCCAAATAACATTTCTGCTGGTGATCTCATGTGACTTTCTACTGGTGTTGCTCTGAGATGCAACATGGCCAGTTGACTATCTTGGCCAGTCTGAGAACACTTTGTCAACAGATTCTTCACTGTACCAACCATCCGTTCTGCTAGTCCGTTGGACCTTGGATAGTGCGGAGAAGATGTGGTGTGTTGGATCGACCACTTCTTACACATGTCCTGGAATGGTTTTTTTTTTGTGGACAGTTGTCAGATACGATCTTTTCAAATAGATTGAAGATTCCGCTCATCACGTCCTCTACTGCTGCACTTCTGGTATTTTTCAGCTTGTAGATTATCAGATACCTGGAGTAATAGTCAGTGACAATTCCTGTCTATTGAGCATGAACAAGTCTGTTCCTAGTCTGGTCCAGGGTGCTGGTGGTACATCATGGGGAAGCAACGGCTCTTTCTGCTGCTTTGTTTAGTGTTCCTGGCAAGCATCGCATTGTGTAACGATCGTTTTTATGTCTTTGTTTATGTTAGGCAAGTATACCGTCTCGCGAGCTTGTCTTCGTGGGCTTTCAATTCCCATGTGACCTAGATGGAGCTGTCTAAGTGTCTTCGGCATGATCTCTTGACTTCCCTTGAAGAGTATTCCGTGCACTCCGATCTCTTCTCTGTACGACCAATACGATCTAATAGGCGTTGGCAGTTCCTGGATAGTTTCTGGCCAATCCTGAGTAACTACATGCCATAATGTTCTCAGAACAGGGTCGTTCTTTGTTTCTGTCTGCACCTCCGTTCTTTTGATTTGTCCGAAGACCAGGTCAGAGCTCAGAACATTATGGTTTAGATTACTAGCACTTGTGATAAGTGTATCTGCATTGTTTACACTCTTGATGGGTGTATCTGTATCGTTAGCACTTGTGAAAGGTGTAACTATGTGGTTTACACTCTTGTTGGGTGCATCTGGAACGTTCGCACTTGTGGTAAGTGTGTTTGTGGTGATTACACATGTGGTAGGTGTAATTGTATCACTTATGGCCAGTGTACTTGTGTGATCTACACTTCTGGTAAGCGTAGTCGTGTCCTCTACATTTGTGATAGATGCAGGTTATCTAGAGACAGTTTTGGATGTTCCATTGATTGTGATAACCCCTAGTTTGGTACATGATTGTAATCCTAGAATGCAAGATCCCTTTACGTCTGCTACGTAAAATGAGTGGATAGTCCAGCTTGGACTGTTGTACTTACATTTCAGATGTATGGTGTCTCTGCACGGTACTTGTACCTTTCCATACAGTACGAGCTTTGTAGATGTAGGTTTGATTACTGTCTTGTATCTTTCTCCATACATGTTTTTGAGTGTTCTAAGTGTGAGCATGTTTGCACTTGAACCTGAGTCAACTTTGGGCTCTAAGATATGCTGTCCAGCTTTTTGTGGAGATATTATGTGGATCTGCAGTTTTGATTGTATGAAAGTATGCAAACTGATCTCTACTCACTTTGTCTTGATCATCTTGAGTATCCAACTCGTTTACCGGTTTGTGACTCTTCGACCTTGTTCGAGATATGTTTCGCCTTTGTGTGTGTTTGCAGGTTTCTGACTTTGACTTGTCTGTTTTCCGCTGATCGGTTTTACCTCTACAACACTTTGCCCAATGGCCCTTTTTACCACAGGATCGACATTCGTCGTTGAATGCTCGGCATTGCTTTGGCATATGACTGCGACCGCAGTTTTTGCAAGTAGTATGCATCTTTGGTTTGCAACTCCGGAACGCATCAACGCTCTCCTGCGCTTGAAGATTAACTAGCGTGTTAAGACTACGTCTGCTCTCTTCGATTGCCTCGAATTTACGCCCTTCGGTTAAGATGTCTCCTATCTTAAACCCTTTTTGTTTCTCCAAGAGCGAATTCTGGAGTTCTGCAATCGGTGTTGATGCTATTACTAACTCCATTACTCTTTCATTGAGCTCGTTGGCCTCGAAATCGCAACTCTTTGCTTTGTCCCAGCATCTCGTAACAAATTGGTCGACTGTTTCATCAACTTTCTGCCGGGATCTGCTCAGTTCTAGCCTATGGACTCGAAAATTGATATTAACCTTCAACTGTGCTTCTAGAAGTTCCCACAGTTTCTCTGGTTTTTTCCTCGTCTGTCTCTGTTAGACCAGACGCATTGACCCTTCATAATCCTTCATGGCCTATTGCAATTTGGATTTTTATGGCTTTATTCTTTTCATCTACCACCTATTGGTCTGCAAATATTAGATTCATCCTCTGCTTGAACATGTTAAACTCTTCGGGCAGGTCTGGTGCCTCCCAGTTAAACTCTGGATATTTACTGCTAGTACTCATCTTGTTATTATCTTCGCGTGTTAATGAAGAATTAGGTTTAAATCGATGAAAGTTATTATGTTAACGTTTGTAGATGTTAACGTACGAACTGTCCTTTCACAGTCACAGGCCTACGGGTGTTGACGACACCTGTGATTCACTCACAAACCCGTGTTTAATGTCGTTAGGTGTTTCATGCAGTGGTGGTGTTGATCACTCACTCACACACTCATACACAGATCATTTATGATAAATTATGTTTTAGACTACTGTGTTAAAGCCAAGCTTTAGTTCTTACAGCCAAAATAATTTTAGACAAATCTCTAAGATATGTCCTCATATTGTTCCATTAACATATACATATGCCTACACAAGATTATATTCACGTTTCGATAATGGTTTCAGAAGAAATGTTGAAAAAATATCGAAACAGTCCGTCAAATTGAGACTTGGAGTAGACCGCTATATCGCCACAAGTAACGGCACAACATACACACACAGATCCGGTGCGAATCGCGTGCACATGATATACCCGTAGACTTTCCACGTGGCCGTGTTAATCAGCCATGTGCTTATTACAGAAATTACACTCTAAAAACTGAAGTGCTGTTTTTAGCTCTTCAAGGGCTGAAATCAGCACTTTTTAAGTGCTTACATAGTGACTGCACTCAAAGTGCTGTTTAACTGCACTTAAAGTGCTGTTTTAGCACTTTCACGTGAGCTGATCTTTCAGCAAAAATGGGCAAAAACGGCGTGACTCCGTTGGGATTCGAACCTGGGTCCCCTGCATGAGAAGCGCTGACGAGCACGTTAGACCAATTCACATCTCACGGTTGCTAGCAGATTATATTGTTACATGATGAACTTTCTTCAAATTTGCCATAATCATCTACTATGCTGTCATAATTAAAGCCAGTTAGCGAGATCTCCGTTGGTCTATTGGTAACGTCAGTGGTACTCTTCCATGTCTAGGTGAACCCGGTTCGAATCCCATACCGACCATGAACATTTTTTGTTGATAAATTAGCACTTGGGTAAGTGCTAAGACAGCACTTCAGGTGCTGATTTAGCACTTCAAGTGCAGTCACTATACGAGCACCCTTAAATTAGCACTTCAGTTTTTAGAGTGTATGCTTATTTTGCTCTTTTCTCAGCGAATACGCAATTTTCTGCAAATTCCTTTAATGTGTAGTATTTATTTCCTATGCTTGAGATTCTGGTATGAACAAGAATGTTTTGATTTATTTCATTATAACTGCTACGCTAGATCATCTATAATTTTCGCACTTTCCAGATTAATTTAACTTATTTTATTTTAGCTTAACTTAGATATATTTACTAGTTTAGTGTTGAAACCTATGTTGAAGTTTTATAGAGTTTAATTTATAACCGACCTTGATTGTTCATACATTGATTGTATAGTACATTCGTACTCGGTATTCATCACACAACATTCATTCAGCACAGATTTGATATGCACACACAACAATACGGTGATCATATTACTTTGCATTGCACGAAGATCGAAATTCACGGCGACGACACTGCACTGAAAATTACAGATTTGTGGTCATTTCACAAACTGTAAGTCCCTGATTTCATTCTGATCCTGATTATGACGTTGCTAACAACGTCTGCCACCATGTTTCAATATGCGTGGCTTGTTCTACGAGTACGATGAGGCTGGCAATGATGAGGTCTTCACAAAAATGTTTACGATTACGACATGTTTATTCTCATCCCGAAGTTAGAATACTATTTATATCTGATATGCGATATAGCTATGGTATCCGCTAGTTATAATAGTATAGCGAATAGTATATCGCAACACTTTGGACGAAGAAAATTTGGTTTTGCTCCTAGTAGCCGAGGCTGAGTAGGGTCTTATGACAAAAGAAAATAGTTTATAAAATCATAATAGCGGTAATTCAGAAAATTTTAAGACAAATTGCAGAAGGTATACGCAGGTGAAAATCAAATAAGCACAATTCCCTTTTCAATTTTGATACTTTTTTTTTAAAGATCAAGCGCTCAGTCATTACTCACAGCATATGTATAAATTTTGTATCATTAAATAAAATATGAATTACTCCTTATCATGAAATAAATATCACGGTCACACAAGCTGCAAAATTTCAATATGAGGCTTTCAAATTTGGGTTTACTTTTTTTTTCTTGGACACACTGTAGGGTACATGCAGGTAATATGGGCTAGCAGGTAATATGGGCACCTTGAAGCAAATCATGTCGTGACCGGTAACCGGTGTGAGCGCCATATGTTGTTCATATGAACTGCTTATAAAAATCTATCGTCGTGAGAGCATCTGATGCCGAAATGTCTCTGAGAAAATTGTTGAAAACCAACAAGGTAGGTGAAAATTACGGGTTTTTTTTTTTTTACCCTGATGTAAAATTTGATATTTTGAAAAATGTGATGCTAAAAAAAAGGTCTTTGAGAGGGCTACCGCAATTGTTTGTTTATTTAGTAAGCTTATAGCTTCATTTTGATCATAATAGCGTGTGCAGTTAAACTTTGTTGTAATAAACGGGTGCAATTAATGTGGCATTGAATGTTTGCCTGATATCCAACAATTAGTGCAGGTAATATTGGCAGTCCACAATGGCGGAATTATTATAAACACAACACAAAAAGAAAGTTCCCCCTATTTCAGATATCAATAAATTTTGAACCAGGAGAAATTTTAAAAATCTAACTATATGTCCATGTAGGGAATTTAATTACCTACCATAGGACTGAATTTTAGAAAAATCATTAAGTCATGCTTCAGTGATTAATGGTTGAATGCAAAAATGTCATTTTTTGAAGTTCACAAGCCTAAAATCACAACTTTGATTCAATGGAATCGGACCCATTTTCAAATTTTAAACAATTTACACGTCACAGTGTATGCAAAACGTGCTTCCCAACATACGGAAACGAAATTTGCGTCAAAATTCACGGTTGAGTGAGCATGCAGCAAAAATTGCCCAAACTGCGATTTTTACTTCTTTGCCATGTATAATCGATCAAATGTGAGGGAATTCCTGTTTTGGAAGTAAATGCAACCAATATCCATCCATTCACGGTTGAATGAACCCATCAATCAACCAAAAAATAGGCCATTTTAAAATTACAAAGAGTCATTGTAGTAATTTTATGCACGAGAAAGCATCTCAATAGCATTTTTTGGGTTTTATTTATATTATTTGGGCACATGTCAATGATCCTATGGCATTTATTTAAAAATTCATGCTTCAGTGAGCACGTGAGACTGGAAACGCCCTTTTCTCACGTACGGACTAAAATTCAAATTCTTACTTTAATTAGATATAACAATTCTTGTTGGGGAGTACGTTTGATTTTATTTTCACAAAAATTCCGATGTTTCACGCCTCAGTGGGCACAAGATACAAGAAAATCATGAACATGAGAAGAAAGTTTGGGGCTTCGTCATGGTTCAGTGAACTTTTCGATACGTAATTGAATCAAGATCATGTTAGTTGGAGATCAGTTGAAGGGTTCTAGGACAATTCCCCCGGAAAATTACCCCCCGGACAATTACCCTCCGAGGACAATTACCCCCCGGACAATTATTCCCCGGACAATTACCCCCGAGGACAATTACCTCCCGGACAATTAACCCCTGGACAATTACCCCCGGACAATTACCCCCCCCCGAGGACAATAACCCCCTGGACAATTAACCCCCGACAATTACCCCCTGGATAATTACCCCCCGACAATTACCCGCCGGACTATTACCCCCGGACAATTACCCCGACGACAACTTCCTCAAGACAATTACCCCTGGAAATTACCCCCGGATAATTACCCATGGACAATTACCCCCGAGTATAATTACCCCCAAGGACAATTACCCCCCAGACAATTACCCCGGACAATTACCCCAAGGACAATTACCCCCCGGACAATTACCCGCCGGACAATTACCCCCCGACAATTACCCCCGACGACAACTACCTCAAGACATTACCCCTGGATAATTACCCCGGACAATTACCCATGGACAATTACCCCCGAGACAATTACCCCCAAGGACAATTACCCCAGACAATTGCCCACCGGACAATTACCCCGGACAATAACCCCCCCAGGACAATTACCCCCAGATAATACCCCCCAAGGACATTATCCCCCCCCCCTCTCCGGCATCGATGTTGGAATCAAGCGGCGCCCATTGTGATTCTCGCCCTTGTTGCATGTTTCGAAATATTCTTACTTCTATTTTATATTTCTCCTTCTCCTTTTCTCTCTCTCTCACTTTCTTCTTTTTTTCCTTGCTTTTCCCTCTTTTTTTTCCTTCCGCTTTTCCCCCTTTTCCTTCCTAATATTCCAGATTAAGATGTGGCCTTATAACTTATAACTTTAAAACAAAGATAATACACACAATAAGACATTGTAATTTTACCATTTAGGGTGATAGCAGTCAAACGTCAAAGAAGGAAATTAAGTACCAAAATTCCTAAATTGTAAACGATATGACATAATCAAATACAGTATTTTTCCATACTCCATAAATTAGCGAAGAAAATATAAACTAAAACCCAATGTCAATTTAAGCAAAAATAAGGTAAATCGTAAAATAAAATGTCATAAATTACTTATTTTTCACTTTATTTGTTAATTTATAGAGTCATTAATTATGGCCCTTATGACCGTCCATAGAAACCACGGTTTCAGACCATTCAATTTTATTTGATTTACACCACCTTATTCATGTGGTTACTGTATAAAACTATCAAGCATTGATTATTGTTAAAGAAAAAAAAAATTATCGAATTTTATTGTATCACAAAAATGAAATTAATTAATTAGGCCTGACCAGATATGAATAAACATGATGGAATTGGAAAGAAATGAAGTATAAAGATAATTTGCAACTTGTACAAGACCGTTTAGTCTGATGTTGTTGTTGCTCTCCTTACAGCGTTCTTACGATAACATACAACACTTCATGCTTCAATATTGCCGTTGGAACCATATTAAATATATCAAATATATTACTTGGTCCTTGGGTAATTGTCCTTGGGTAATTATCCAGGGGGGGGGGTAATTGTCCTTGGGGTAGTTGTCGTCGGGGGTAATTGTCCGGTGGTAATTGTCCTCTGGGGGTTATTGTCTGGGGGTAATTGTCCTTGGGGGGTAATGTCCTCGGAGGTAATTGTCCATGGTAATTGCCGGGGTTATTATCCAGGGGGTTATTGTCTTGAGGTAGTTATCGTCGGGGTAATTGACCGGGGTAATTGCCGGGGTAATTGTCCTCGGGGGGGGGGTATTGTCTGGGGGTAATTGTCCTTGGGGGGTAATTGTCCTCGGGTAATGTTCATGATAATTGTCCCGGGGGTAATTATCCAGGGTTAAATTGTCTTGAGGTAGTTGTTCGCGGGGCAATTGACCGGGTGTAATTGTCCGGGGGTAATTGTCCTCGGGGTTATTGTCTGGGGGTAATTGTCCTTGGGGGTAATTGTCCTCGGGGGTATATTGTTCATTGGATAATTGTCCGGGTAATTATCCAGGGGTTAATTGTCTTGAGGTAGTTGTCGTCGGGGCAATTGACCGGGGGTAATTATCCAGGGGTTAATTGTCTTGAGGTAGTTTTCGTCGGGGTAATTGACCGGGGTAATTGTCCGGGGGAATTGTCCTCAGGGGTTATTGTCTGGGGGGTAATTCCCGGGTGAATTGTTCATGGATAAATGTCCGGGGGTAATTATCCAGGGGTTAATTGTCTTGAGGTAGTTGTCGTCGGGGTAATTGACCGGGGTAATTGTCCTCGGGGCTATGTCTGTGGGGTAATGTGTCGGGGTAATGTCCGGGGGTTATTGTCCGGGGGGAATGGTCCGGGGGGGGGGTAATGTTCCGGGGGTTAGTTTGTCCTGATACGACCCAGTTGAAGCTGTGTGCCAAGTTTCGTGATATAACCCAAGGTCAATTTAAACAATAATATCAATGAAATTGGCTAATTCCACGTTTGTCAGGTATTGATTTCCTCTCCCTTGACTTTAGTAAACAGATTAACAAAAATTTAACAAAAGTAAATTGGCATATTTTAATTGTCAGTTTTTGTCCATTTGACTGGAATTATTGTAATGAAACTTGCACATAACTTCAACTGGTCTCTAACACATGATCGTTACTAAAAACGTATTCGAAAAAGTCACTTGAACCGTGACGAAGCCCAAACTCTCTCTATTTTCATGTTTTTCTTGTATCTTGTGCCCCACTGAGCGGTGAAATCGGGATTTCTATGAGAAAAAATAAAAGTACTCCCCGAAAAAATTGTTATATTCCAAAGTAAGAATCGAATTCAAGCCGTCCGTGAGAAAAGGTTTTTTCTATCCTCACGTGCTCACTGGAAGCAATTTTTAAATAAATGCCATAGGACATTGACAACTGTCCCAAATAATATAACCCAAAAAATTGTTATTGAGATGCTTTCTAGTGCATAAAATTACTACAATGACTCGAATTCTAAAATGGCCTATTTTTTGGTTGATTGATAGGTCCATTCAACCGAGATGGAAGTTGTTTCAATACACCAAACAGAAATTCCCTCACATTTAATCGATTTACTATGGCAAGATAAACGCAGTGCAATTCTGCATCCACCAAACCGAAATTTTTGACCAAATCTCCGTACTGAAACAACTTTTGCACATGACAAAATGTTTAAACAA
>CALNVZ010000816.1:80087-115275 GCA_940671915.1 Paracentrotus lividus
AAGAGAGAGATATCCTAGAATGCAAGTCCCTTTACTTGCTAACGTAAAATGATGGATAGTCCAGACTTGGAACTGTTGTACTTAATTTCCAGATGTATGGTGCTCGGCAGCGGTACTTGTACCTTCCATACAGTACGAAGCTTTGTAGATGTATGGTTTGATTACTCGGTCTTGTAATCTTTCTCCATAATGTTTTTTGAGTGTTCTAAGTTGTCGAGTCATGTTTGCACTTGAACCTGAGTCAACTTTGGGCTCTAAGATATGCTGTCCAGCTTTTTGGAGATATTATGTGGAATCTGCAGTTTTGATTGTATGAAAGTATGCAAACTGATCTCTACTACACTCCTTGTCTTGATCATCTTGAGTATCCACTCGTTACCGGTTTGGACTCCTTACGACCTTGTTCGAGATATGTTCGCCTTTGTGTGTGTTTGCAGGTTTCTGACTTTGAACTGTCTGTTTTCAGCCTGATCGGTTTTACTCTACAACACTTTGCCCAGGCCTTTTTACCACAGGATCGACATTCGTCGTTGAATGCTCGGCATTGCTTTGGCATATGACTGCGACCAGAAGTTTTTGCAAGTAGTATGCATCTTTGGTTTGCAACTCCGGAACGCATCAACGCTTCCTGGCGCTGAAGATAACTAGCGTGTTAAGACTAACGTCTGCTCTCTTCGATTGCCTCGAATTACGCCTCTTACGTTAAGATGTCCTCCTATCTTAAACCCTTTTTGTTTCTCCAAGAGCGAATTCTGGAGTTCTGCAATCGGTGTTGATGCTATTACTAACTCCATTACTCTTTCATTGAGCTCGTTGGCCTCGAAATCGCAACCCTTGCTTTGCCCAGCATCTCGTAACAAATTGGTTCGACTGTTCATCAACTTTCTGCCGAGGATCTGCTCAGTTCTAGCCTATGGAGCTTCGAAAATAGATATTAACCTTCAACTGTGCTTCTAGAAGTTTCCCACAGTTTTCTCTTTTTTTCCTCGTCTGTCTCTGTTAGACCAGACGCATTGACCCTTCATAATCCTTCATGGCCTATTGCAATTTGGATTTTTAATGGCTTTATTCTTTTCATCTACCACTGCTATTGGTCTGCAAAATATTAGATTCATCCTCTGCTTGAACATTTTAAACTCTTCGGGCAGGTCTGGTGCCTCCCAGTTTAATACTCTGGATATTACCTGCTAGTACCTCATCTTGTATTACTTACGCGTGTTAATGAAGAATTAGGTTTAAATCGATGAAAGTTATTAATGTTAACACTTTTGTAGATGTTAACGTACGAACGTCCTTTCACAGTCACAGGCCTATACGGGTGTTGACGACACCTGTGATTCACTCACAAACCCGTGTTTAATGTCTGTTAGGTGTTTCATGCAGTGGTGGTGTTGATCACTCGCTACACACTCATACACAGATCATTTATGATAAATTATGTTTTAGACTACTGTGTTAAAGCCAAGCTTTAGTTCTTACAGCCAAAATAATTTTAGACAAATCTCTAAGATATGTCCTCATATTGTTCCATTAACATATACATATGCCACAACCAAGATTATATTCACGTTTTCGATAATGGTTTCAGAAGAATGTTGAAAAAATATCGAAACAGTCCGTCAAATTGAGACTTGGAGTAGACGCTATATCGCCACAAGTAACGGCACAACATACACACACAGATCCGTACGAAAAAGTCGCGTGCAACATGATATACCCGTAGACTTCCACGTGGCCGTGTTAATCAGCCATGTGCTTATTACAGAAATTACACTCTAAAAACTGAAGTGCTGTTTTTAGCTCTTCAAGGGCTGAAATCAAGCACTTTTTAAGTGCTTACATAGTGACTGCACTCAAGTGCTGTTTAACTGCACTTAAACTGCTGTTTTAGCACTTTCACGTGAGCTGATCTTTTCAGGCAAAAATGGGCAAAAAACGGCGTGAACATCCGTTGGGATTCGAACCTGGGTCCCCTGCATGAGAAGCGCTGACGAGCACGTTAGACCAATTCACATCTCACGGTTGCTAGCAGATTTAATTGTTACATGATGAACTTTCTTCAAATTTGCCATAATCATCTACTATGCTGTCATAATTAAAGCCAGTTAGCGAGATCTCCGTTGTCTATTGGTAACGTCAGTGGTACTCTTCCATGTCTAGGTGAACCCGGTTCGAATCCCATACCGACCATGAACATTTTTGTTGATAAATTAGCACTTGGGTAAGTGCTAAGACATGCACTTCAGGTGCTGATAGGCACTCAAAGTGCAGTCACTATAAGAGCACACCCTAAATTAGCACTTCAGTTTTTAGAGTGTATGCTTATTTTGCTCCTTTCTCAGCGAATACGCAATTTTCTGCAAATTCCTTTAATGTGTAGTATTTATTTCCTATGCTTTGAGATTCTGGTATGAACAAGAATGTTTGAATTATTTCATTATAACTGCTACGCTAGATCATCTATAATTTTTCGCACTTTCCAGTTAATTTAACTTATTTTATTTTAGCTTAACTTAGATATATTTACTAGTTTAGTGTTGAAACCTATGTTAAGTTTTATTAGAGTTTAATTTATAACCGACCTTGAATTGTTCATACATTGATTGTAATAGTACAATTCGTAACTCGGTATTCCATCACACAACATTCATTCAGCACAGATTTGATATGCAACACACAACAATACGGGATTCATAATGACTCTTGCATTGCAACGAAGGATCGAAATTCACGGCGACGACACTGCACTGAAAATTACAGATTTGTGGTCATTTCACAAACTGTAATCCCTGAATTTCATTCTGATCCTGATTATGACGTTGCTAACAACGTCTGCCAACCATGTTTCAATATGCGTGCTTGTTCTACGAGTACGATGAGGCTGGCAAATGATGAGGTCTTCACAAAAATGTTATACGATTACGACATGTTTATTCTCATCCCGAAGTTAGAATACTATTTATATCTGATATGCGATATAGCTATGGTACCGCTAGTTATAATAGTATAGCGAAATAGTATATCGCAACACTTGGACGAAGAAAATTTGGTTTTGCTCCTAGTAGCCGAGGCTGAGTAGGGTCTTTATGACAAAGAAAATAGTTTATAAAATCATAATAGCGGTAATTCAGAAAATTTTAAGACAAATTGCAGAAGGTATACGCAGGTGAAAATCAAATAAGCCACAATTCCTTTTCAATTTTGATACTTTTTTTTTAAAGATCAAGCGCTTCAGTCATTACTCACAGCATATGTATAAATTTGTATCATTAAATAAAATATGAATTACTCCTTATCATGAAATAAATATCAACGGTCACACAAGCTGCAAATTTCAATATGAGGCTTTCAAATTTGGGTTTACTTTTTTTCTTGGACACACTGTAGGGACATGCAGGTAATTATGGCTAGCAGGTAATATTGGGCACCTTGAAGCAAATCATGTCGTGACCGTAACGGTGTGAGCGCCATATGTTGTTTCATATGAACTTGCTTATACTATCGTCGATGAGAGCACTGATGCCGAAAATGTCTCTGAGAAAATTGTGAAACCAACAAGGTAGGTGAAAAATTACGGGTTTTTTTTTTTTACCGTGATGTAAAATTTGATATTTTGAAAAAATGTGATGCTAAAAAAAAAGGTCTTTGAGAGGCTACCGCAATTGTTTGTTTATTTAGTAAGCTTATAGCTTCATTTTGATCATAAATAGCGTGTGCAGTTAAAACTTTGTTGTAAATAACGGGTGCAATTAATGTGGCATTGAATGTTTGCCTGATATCCAACAATTAGTGCAGGTAATATTGGCAGTCCACAATGGCGGAATTATTATAAACACAACAACAAAAGAAAGTTCCCCCTATTTCAGATATCAATAAATTTGAAACCAGGAGAAAATTTTAAAAATCTAACTATATAGTCCATGTAGGGAATTATATTACCTCACCTATAGGACTGAATTTTAGAAAAATCATTAAGTCATGCTTCAGTGATTAATGGTTGAATGCAAAAATGTCATTTTTGAAGTTCACAAGCCTAAAACACAACTTTGATTCAATGGAATCGGACCCATTTTCAAATTTTAAAACAATTTACACGTCAACAGTGTATGCAAAACGTGCTTCCCAACATACGGAAACGAAATTTGCGTCAAAATTCACGGTTGAGTGTAGCATGCAGCAAAATTGCCCAAACTGCGATTTTTACTTCTTTGCCATGTATAATCGATCAAATGTGAGGGAATTCCTGTTTTGGATAAATGCAACACAATATCCATCCCATTCACGGTTAATGAACCCATCAATCAACCAAAAAATAAGCCATTTTAAAATTACAAAGAGTCATTGTAGTAATTTTTGCACGAGAAAGCATCTCAATTAGCATTTTTGGGTTTATTTATATTATTTGGGCACATGTCAATGATCCTATGGCATTATTTAAAAATTCATGCTTCAGTGAGCACGTGAGGAACTGAAACGCCCTTTTCTCACGTACGGACTAAAATTCAATCTTACTTTAATTAGATATAACAATTTCTTGTTGGGAGTACGTTTGATTTTATTTCAACAAAAATTCCGATGTTTCACGCTCAGTGGGCACAAGATACAAGAAATCATGAACATGAGAAGAAATTTTGGGCTTCGTCATGGTTCAGTGACTTTTCGAATACGTAATTTGAATCAAGATCATGTTAGTTGGAGATCAGTTGAAGGGTTCTAGGACAATTCCCCCCCGAAAAATTACCCCCCGGACAATTACCCTTCCGAGGACAATTACCCCCGGACAATTATTCCCCGGACAATTACCCCCCGCAGGACAATTACCTCCCGGACAATTACGCCCTGGACAATTACCCCGGACAATTACCCCCCCCCGAGGAAATAACCCCCTGGACAATTAACCGCCCACAATTACCCCTGGATAATTACCCCCCGGACAATTACCCGCCGGACTATTACCCCCGGGACAAATTACCCCCGACGACAACTTCCTCAAGACAATTACCCCTGGATATTACCCCGGATAATTACCCATGGACAATTACCCGAGATAATACCCCCAAGGACAATTACCCCCAGACAATTACCCCCGGACAATTACCCCAAGGACAATTACCCCCCCCGGACAATTACCCGCCGGACAATTACCCCCGGACAATTACCCCCGACGACAACTACCTCAAGACAATTACCCCTGGATAATTACCCCGGACAATTACCGGACAATTACCCCCGAGACAATTACCCCAAAGGACAATTACCCCAGACACTTGCCCCCGACAATTACCCCCCGGACAATAACCCCCCCAGGACAATTACCCCCCAGATAATACCCCCCAAGGACATTTATCCCCCCCCCCCTCTCCGGCATCGATGTTGGAATCAAGCGGCGCCCATTGTGAGTCTCGCCCGGTTGTTGCATGTTTCGAATTATTTTCTACTTTCTATTTTATATTCTCCTTCTCCTTTTCTCTCTCTCTCACTTTCTTCTTTTTTTCCTTGCTTTTCCCTTTTTTTTTTTCTCCGCTTTTCCCCCTTTTCCTTCCTAATATTCCAGATTAAGATGTGGCCTTATAACTTATAACTTTAAAACAAAGATAATACACACAATAAGACATTGTAATTTACCATTTAGGGTGATAGCAGTCAAACGTCAAAGAAGGAAATTAAGTACCAAAATTCCTAAATTTGTAAACGATATGACATAATCAAATACAGTATTTTTGCCATACTCCAATAAATTAGCGAAGAAAATATAAACTAAAACCCAATGTCAATTTAAGCAAAATAAGGTAAATCGTAAAATAAAAGTCATAAATTACTTATTTTTCACTTTATTTGTAAATTTATAGAGTCAATTAATTATGGCCCTTATGACCGTCCATAGAAACCACGGTTTCAGACCATTCAAATTTATTTGATTACCAACCACCTTATTCATGTGGTTACTGTATAAAAACTATCAAGCATTGATTATTGTAAAGAAAAAAAAATTATCGAATTTTATTGTATCACAAAATGAAATTAATTAATTAGGCCTGACCAGATATGAAATAAACATGATGGAATTGGAAAGAAATGAAGTATAAAGATAATTTGCAACTTGTACAAGACCGTTTAGTCTGATGTTGTTGTTGCTCTCCTTACAGCGTTCTTAACATGAAACATTACTAAGCACTTCATGCTTCAATATTGCCGTTGGACCATATTAAATATACAAATATATTACTTGGTCCTTGGGTAATTGTCCTTGGGTAATTATCCAGGGGGGGGTAATTGTCTTGGGGTAGTTGTCGTCGGGGGTAATTGTCCGTGGTAATTGTCCTCTGGGGGTTATTGTCTGGGGGTAATTGTCCCTTGGGGGAATTGTCCTCGGAGGTAATCTGTCCATGGTAATTGTCCGGGGGTTATTATCCAGGGGGTTATTGTCTGAGGTAGTTATCGTCGGGGCTAATTGACCGGGGTAATTGTCCGGGGTAATTGTCCTCGGGGGGGGGGGGTATTGTCTGGGGGTAATTGTCCTTGGGGGGTAATTGTCCTCGGGGTAATTGTTCATGGATAATTGTCCGGGGGTAATTATCCAGGGTTAAATTGTCTTGAGGTAGTTGTCGCGGGGGCAATTGACCGGGGTAATTGTCCGGGGGTAATTGTCCTCGGGGTTATTGTCTGGGGGTAATTGTCCTTGGGGGTAATTGTCCTCGGGGTAATTGTTCATGGATAATTGTCCGGGGGTAATTATCCAGGGTTAATTGTCTTGAGTAGTTGTCGTCGGGGCAATTGACCGGGGGTAATTATCCAGGGGTTAATTGTCTTGAGGTAGTTTTCGTCGGGGTAATTGACCGGGGTAATTGTCCGGGGGTAATTGTCCTCAGGGGTTATTGTCTGGGGGTAATTGTCCTCGGGGTAATTGTTCATGGATAAATGTCCGGGGTAATTATCCAGGGGTTAATTGTCTTGAGGTAGTTGTCGTCGCGGGGTAATTGACCGGGGGTAATTGTCCTCGGGGCTATTGTCTGTGGGGTAATGTCGTCGGGGTAATGTCCGGGGGTTATTGTCCGGGGGGTAATGTCCCGGGGGGGGGGTAATTGTCCGGGGGGTAGTTGTCCTGATACGCAGTTGAAGCTGTGTGCCAAGTTTCGTGATATAACCCAAGGTCAATTTAACAATAATCATCAATGAAATTGGCTGAATTCCACGTTTGTCAGGTATTGATTTCCTCTTCCCTTGACTTTATGTACAGATGTTTAACAAAAGTTTAACAAAAGTGAAATTTGGCATATTTTAATTGTCAGTTTTTGTCCATTTGACTGTGAATTATTGTATGAAACTTTGCACATAGCTTCAACTGGTCTCTAACTAACATGATCGTTACTAAAATTACGTATTCGAAAAGTCACTGAACCGTGACGAAGCCCCAAACTCTCTTCTCATTTTCATGTTTTTCTTGTATCTTGTGCCCACTGAGGCGTGAAAATCGGGATTTCTATGAGAATAAAATAAAAAGTACTCCCCGAAAAAATTGTTATATTCAATCAAAGTAAGAATTCGAATTTCAGTCCGTCCGTGAGAAAAGGGTTTTTCTATCCTCACGTGCTCACTGAAGCATGAATTTTTAAATAAATGCCATAGGATCATTGACACGTGCCCAAATAATATAAATAAACCCCAAAAAATGTTATTGAGATGCTTTCTAGTGCATAAAATTACTACAATGACTCTTCGTAATTCTAAAATGGCCTATTTTTTGGTTGATTGATAGGTCCATTCAACCGTGAATGGATGTTTATTGGTTGCATACACTTCCAAAACAGGAATTCCCTCACATTTAATCGATTTTACTATGGCAAAGAAGTAAAAATCGCAGTTTGGGCAATTTTTGCTGCATGCTCACTCAACCGTGAAATTTGACGCAAATTTCGTTTCCGTATGCTTGAAAGCACGTTTTGCATACATTTTGACATGTAAATTGTTTTAAATCTGAAAATGGGTCCGATATCATTGAATCAAAGTTGTGATTTTAGGCTTGTGAACTTCAAAAAATGACATTTTTGCATTCAACCATTAATCACTGAAGCATGACTTAATGATTTATCCTAAAATTCGGTCCTATGGTAGCTAAATAAATTCCCTACATGGACCTATAATTAGATTTTTAAAATTCCTCCTGGTTAAAAAATTATTGATATCTGAATTAGGGTGGAACTTTCTTTTTGTTTTGTGTTTAGTACTTGGTGTTGGGATGAGGCACCAATCTCTTCCCTAAGATTGTCGTTGTCGTTGTCTTTTTTTATATATTTACAGTAGATTATTAATAGAAATAACTAATTGTAGGCCTATATTGATTTGCATAATGAAAATAATATAATATATAAAGGGTACATGCAGGTAATATGGGCCAGCAGGTAATAAGGGCCACCTGCAGCAAATCATGTCGTGACCGTCGACCGGTGACCTCTGTGAGCGCCATAATGTTGTTCATATGAACTGTATACGAAAATCTATCGACGTGAGAGCATCTGATGCCGAACTTTCTCTGAGAAAATTGCTGAAAACCAACAAGGTAGCTAAAACTTACGGCATTTTTTTTTAACCCTGATGTAAAATTTGATATTTCACAGAATTTGATGGTGAAAGAGTGTTTGAGGGGGTAACCACAATTATTTGTATATTTAGTAAGTTTATAGTTTCATTTTTATCATACTAGCGTGTACAGGTCAATTTGTTGTAGTGAAGGGGTGCAACATTAGTGCAGGTAATATGGGCAGTACAAAATGGCGAAAATGATACTGGTACTTAGTATTAGGATGAGGCATCAATCTCTTTGCTACGATTTCATGGGGTATATTCACAGTATATAGTTAATACCCCCGTCACACTGAGCTCTTTCCTACTACGTCCTTGAAAATTTTGCCGAACGGGCATAGTCTATGTGTAAACTGAGTGGACGTAGTAAATACTTCTTACGATCTGTTTTCGAATATCATGGACGAGCTCGGTCGGATTTTCAAAAAAAGTGTTTAAAAAAATCGGGCGCCATATCTCGTTCTAAAATCTAACGGGGTGGCAACGTACCTGAAACGAGATGGACCTACTGGAAACGAATTTGCCGTACTTCGATCGTTCTAAAGATGTGCTAGGACGTCTTACAAACGAGCACTGCACGTTGATTATCAGCCTGAAGTTACGAAGACGAGTGAAGTCTGGCAAAAGCGGGCTAGGTTTATATAAAAGAAGGGGTGTGCATTAACGTTCAGCACGCTCTAGCAACAGATAATGACTCGAGAAGAACTCTCGCGAGGCCGTTTTGGTCGAGGTAAGAACGAGTAAGAACGGAATTTGACGGATTAAAAACGACCCAGAGCTAGTTAGGACGGGACGAAACTTATTGGAAACGAGTTGGAACTAATTAAGAACGGGTGACAACTAACTGAGGACGGATTTGGATTGTTCTTGACGGGCTCTCCATCGTGGGAACGGTCATTTCACCCCATCTCAACTAGATACCAACGGACTGCAGACGAAGCAAAATTGTGATGGACGTATTGAGGACTGTATACGAACGCTTTGGCATCTTAATAAAATAAGTCGGTCAAATTTATGAATGCCCGTTTTTCATTTTTTATTTTTTTTAAAGTTGTGAGATTTCTCTAATTGTGACAAATAATGGATAACAATGCAGAAGAAGCAAAATCGTGATGGACGTATTGGGAAATGTATACGAACGCTTTGGCATCTTAATAACAAAATAAGTCGGTCAAATTTACGCGTTCTTTTCAGACCAAGGCCCGTTTTTCAATTTTTTTTTAAAGTTGCGAGGTTTCTCTAATTGTGACAATTAATGGATGACAAGTAAACAGTTGATCTTTTAGCTTATACTACTATCACACTGAACGATTTCTTACCATGTTATTGAAATTATTGCAGTTCGGGCAGAGTATTATGTACACACGGAGTGGACGTAGGGGAGACCGGGGATGGAAGTTACGGGTCAGTTGTTACAGTTGTCAGTGTGCTAATTTGAAACCAAATAGTTCGTGCTAACTGGCATCTATATACAGCCTACTCGTAGCTGTGATGAACTGCCGGTCGTCAGGTTTCTCCGTTGTTTTATTAAAAAGTAAATCAACAAAAATCATTTTATACAGTTCCAAGTGAATTTTTGACAAAAAGATAAAATTTGTAATAGTTCGTACAACTGAAGGCACATGATGATAGTCTGGTATTGTACATATAGTACATGTATGTCACTAATACACCCCTGAGTCATGCCCTTTAATTCTTCCTAATGGCTTTGCTACATTTAATCTTATGTGTAAAATCACCCATGGGGTAGGTTGTTAATTACATTACACATGTAAAGTAATTTTGTTTCAATTTTCAGGTGTTAATATTTTGATATTTCTATTATTACTTTAGTCTATTCTAGAGCTCTACTTGATCTACTGTTAACGATACCAAGAAACTGGAAAGTTGAAACAAAAGTATGGTATAAGGGATTTACACATTGTAACAAATTACCTCGTATGTTTACAACGTAACAATTTACCCCGTATGGTGTAACAACTTACCCCGTATACGGGGTAGCTGGTTACAAAAATATGTCTTCATTAATAAAGCTGTAGTTAATTAGTGTTTACATGTTTTCAAGTTTTATGTGCCTCAGGTTTTAGCCAACATAATAGGCTAACTACAGACCCAAAACGAAGTGTGTGAGTACTTTCATTAGAATTATCAGGGTCAAAATGTGAATTTTGTAACGTCCATCCCCGGTCTCCCCTACTTGAGACCTATTTCAATCTGCTTAAGACTTTATTACACGGGCTTGGGCGGCAAGACTTTTCGATTTTTAAAGGGAAACAGTAACTTTCAAAAACAAGAGCAATTAGATCAAGATGAATAAAATTATATTGCTCTAATAGTAAAAACAAACTACTGAAAATTTCAGATCAAATGGAAGTCATTTACTACCACAAAACAGTGTAACAGCCAAACGCGAGTGAATTTTCAACCCCTTTGCAGCAAACCCTCCAGCCCGCTAGGGTCGGGGGGAACACGACAGGAAGTGGGGTGTCTTGAAAAGCACATGGCATTTTGTTTTCCACCACGAGATGGTTTACTAAATTTGAGTATGAAATCATTGATATCTCGAAGGTAAAGCAAGCAATTAACTTGTAATTTTGAAGAGATACCAGACTGACCTATAAGTTTATAATTATGTTGACAAAATGAGCTAAATCAAGAAATTGTGATTTGAATATCATACAATGTTACTGCATCCCTTTAAACAGAACAGCATGTCATAATCCCCGTCACACTGAGCTAGTTGTCACTACGTTCTTGGTAGTTCTTGATGAACGGGCTCAATCTGTTTACACACGGACTGAACGTAGTTCAGACCTTTTGCAATATGTTTACGAACTTCGCGAACGGGCCCGAAAGGAGAGAACGGGAAGGCAGTCCAATTGTTTTTAACATGTTAAAAAAAAAAATGGGACTGGCTTCCAGTTCTAAGATTAAACGTAGTGACAACGTTCTTTAAACGGGAAGGACTTACTTTGAACCAGCGGCGTAAATCCGTGTCGAGGAGTGGGGGTGAGCGAAATAATTTGCCAACTTGTTGCGATTTTGTTTGGCGGCGGGACGGATTTGAGAGGGAGGGGTGCGAATAGAATTTGTCTTTGAATGTATGATTTTAGCTTATGGCTGGCTTGATTACTGTTCATTTTAGTAATGGAAAAACTAATGCAAGCGCGAAGCGCGAGCCGAAAATTTTAAGCTAAAAGTTTGAGATTTTTGTGCATTTTAGTTCGTATTTAGTATCAGCGAGCACGAAGCGCGAGCCTAAAATTTTAAGCTGAAATTTGATGTGTTTGTGCATTTAAGGTCCAATATAGTATCCGCGAGTGCGAAAAAAATATATATATTTATAGTAGAGGCGGCGGGACGGATTTGGAAGTGGGGGTTTCAATAAGAAAAGGGCACTTTTTCTGAAAATGGGGACACTTTAGATCAGATGCACACTGAAAACCTAACCTCGTCCGTCAATGGACCGACTAGCTTTAAAGCTAGTCGGTCAAGACGGACTACTTTTAAAGCTAGTCTGCCATGTTAGTCCGTCAAGATGGACTAGCATACAACTGAATCTACATCTCTCAACTTGACGGACGAGCTTTAAAGCTCGTCCGTCAAGCTTGATGCTAGTCCATCGACGTGACCGACTAGGTAAAAAAAAAAGTAGGGGGGTAGGACAGTTCACCCATTAGAATGACTGACTAGCTTTTGATACAAATAAATGCAATGTCGTTTCATTGTACCTTCTCTATTTATTCTGTTTCCGAGCATAATCAAGTTGATACATTCTGAAACAAAGGTTGTTTTCGCTTGACAATCTGAAAGCTTACGAGACATAACATCTATCATGACAAGTATGCAATTCACGAGTACCGGTAGATTCCAAAATTTGTTCTCCATTCTTCAATTACAGGCTAATTGAATACCTTGTTACTATAGAACTCAAGAACCCGGTATTTCCTTACAGATTGCTAGTGAATTCCCGGCTTAGCAACAACAGTGAATAGAAGTTGGATACAATCAACATTCTCAAACAAAGGTTGTTTTTGCTTGACAATCTGAGAGCATTACGATAGCCGAAATAACATAAATCGTGACAAGTATGCCATTCACGAGTAGGTTAGAAATATTGTTCCATTCTTTAAGGCCCGGTCCCACTGATGGGAGGATTAATTGCGCATGAGTTGCGTATACAAATTTCGTTCATCCGAGACAAAAAACAAAAGCAAAACAAACAATCCGCAATTCATACGCAAATCATCCTAAAGAGCCAGTGGGACCGCGCCTTTAATTACAGGCTAATTGAATACTTCGTTACTATAGAACACATGAACCGTCTATTCTTATAGATTGCTGGTGAATGCCTGGCTTAGCAACAGCAGTGAATAGAAAGTGGTACAATTGATTGAATAACATGCGCATTGCAAAAAGGACATCACTATTACATGTATTAGTTGCATTATCTGTATGTGAATTCCATTTAATGAGCAAACTGTACAGACGCACACTGAATATACCCCGTAAAGCTTAAGATTTTGATTATAATGGCGATCTCCTTCCTGTGACATGAATGTGTGAGTACTCTTTTTTAATTCCGTATGTTTCAGTTCACAGTTATTTTTTTCACATAGATTTATGCTATAATCACCAACGCGAAAAATTATGTCTTGCCAAATCAATTTATAAATTGTGTGTATTTACAACGATAGTAACAATCACATTAAATTATGAAAATTGAAATTTAATTCTAATAATAAATATAGGCGCCACTTTTCTTTTAGATTACTTGTACCTGAAAGAAAAGAATATTGGATTAGAGGCGCGACTTTGGGATTCTGAAGTGGCTCTCAAGGACAAGTGTATACGCCGAAAATGCAAAAGCAGGTAGGCCTACGACAAAAAGTCATGATGATGCAAGCCATGGCGGCGACTCATGGGCCCCGTGCCCCCATTATTTGTTAATTGCCATAATGTTAACTAATTGTGCCTCCTGTATTAGTTCCTGTCTTCTGATTTATATCATCATAATAAAATGTTTATTTATTTATTTTTATTTTTCATTTTTTTATTTTTTGCTCAAATTCTTGTGACAAAATGCATGATTTTAACCGTATCTTTATAATGTCTTCTAATATTTCAGATTTGACGTCTCTGACCAGTGGTGAAGCCATATTAACCTCGTCCGTCATGCTTGTCTGTCAAGACAGCAGCAAGAACATCGCGGCAGAAAAGCGCGACGGACTAGCTTTTACACCATGACCGACTAGCTGTAAAGCTAGTCCTGCTCAAAAGCTCGTCAGTCTGGGCATCATTACGACTAGCTTTTAGGCTAGTCCGTCAAACTAGTCGGTCACGACGGACGAGCTTTAAAATTAGTCCGTCGTGACCGACGAGCATTAAAACTAGTCCGTCTTGACGGACTAACTTGACGGACTAGCTTTCAAGCTAGTCCGTAGAGACGGACGAGTTTTAAAGCTAGTCCGTAATAACCGGGTTGTGTTGAAGGAAAACTAGTCCGTCGTGACCGACTAGCTTTAAAGCTAGGCAGTCTGGGCATCACTACGACTAGCTTTAAAACTAGTCGGTCTAACCGTTTAGGTTTTCAGTACATAGATCTAGAGAGAAATGTATTCGGAGAGGGAGGGGGTACGAAGGAAATTTGTGATTGAATGTATGCTTATAATGACTGCCTAGATTCCTGTTCATTTAAGTAATGGAAAAAGTAATGCGAGCGCGAAGCGCCAGCCGAAATTATTAAGCTAAAAGTTGGGGAAAAAATATTTTTAGCAGTATAGATCCTATTTGGTATCAGCGAGAGCAAAGCGCGAGCCGAAAATTTAATATCCATTTAGAAAATACATTTTACATGCGTTGTTAAATAACAGCGATAGAAAACAAATACACAATCTTTGCTATGAAAATTTTGTAGCGCGCAGGTCCCAAGCCCTCCACCAACATTGACCAACCTCGCCCGCACACAACTATACACAACAAAAAAAGTAAGTCCCCCCCCCTTATGAAAATGATGTAACTTTGAACCAAGAGGATTTCACGAATGTTATTACATGTGATTGTAGGTAATTTATCAGCTTCCATTTTGGTGAATTTTACTGAATTCGTTAAGTCATGCTTCAATGAGCACAGTCAAATGCAAAATGTCACTTTTCGAAAGTCACAAGTCAGTTTCATAACTTTAATTCAAATAATATGGAACAAATTCAAACTTTTTAACAAAAGATATGGTCAGAAGGGGTTGTTGCACTTATATTCTAACACGTCAAACGTCTTTTGCATTAAATTTCACGGTTGGATGAACACGAGGTAAAATTTGCAAAAACTGCATTTTCACACATTTTTACTTTTAAAAATTAGTAATTATGACGGAATATGGAATCTGGAAGAGTGTTTTAAACAATATTCATCAATTCATGGTTGAATGAACACTTAATAAAAGCACGTGAAAAAACTCCCAGTAGAATTAACAAAAATCATCAATGAAATTAAGCCGAATTTCACTTTTGTTAAAATTTTGATTTCGTCTCCATTGACATTGTGTACAATCTCGAAGCAAAAACAAGTCCCAAATCAACATGCTGGAACTTTTTAACAAAAAGGTGTTGAGTAAAATGGTTCGGCAGTTATGTTTATACACTCATTGAATAACTTATGTGCGAAAATGAGATAAAACATTTGCGTTATGCATGAATAAACACATGTTAAAGGCAAAATTGTCATTACGAAAGTCACAAAATTCACCTTTAAAGTGTGCTCACTCGTCCATGACACACGAATAGTGCTCATATTCTCACAAAATGTGTCGATAATGTTGATGATAAAGCTGATGTCAATTCTTTAAATAAAATTGTTGGATTTTACCATTTTTAGAGGCCTGAACTTAATTCTTAAACTTGTGCTCACTTATCCATGAAAAATATTAAAATGTATCGGGATTTGTGTTGGATGATCAAATTTTGGATGATAAATCCACCAAAAACAATTAAACACAAGGTAAAAAGAAAATTTTACAAAATTGTTATTTTTACAGCCTCCAAAATGACCCTTGTGACTTATGAAAATGTCCATTTTGCTTTAATCGTTAATCACTCATGCATGTCTCAAGGGATCAATGTCATTTTTTTCACAGAAGGTACTCAATAAGTGGATAAAACTTCCCTCAAAATTGTTGTACTCAAAACAATCTCGTTCAAAAGTTATATCATTTTGATTAGGGGGGACTTACTTTTTTTGTTGTGTATACATTAATGTTTTTGATTGTCAACAACACCCTTTCCTAAGGTTTGTCCCCAGACGAGGGCATTGGATCCAACCATTTTATACTTAGGATACTGTATGTTACTTAGTGCGAGGTCGCATAGCGACCGAGCAAGAATTTTTTTTTTTTTTTTAATACAAAAGAGGCATTTTTTTAGTATTGAAAGCACCATTTTAACCAATAACACAATTATCTAGTGTATTTTTTTTCATTTCTTTCTTGAAAACTGGGGGGAGGGGATGTTTGTACAGGCCATCCCCCCCCCTCCTCAAAATCTGGGGGGATGTATCCCCCCATCCCCCGGGATTTACGCCCGTGCTTTGAACGAGAAGGACGTACTACGAACATAATTATTACCTAACTTTTAATATGCTGCACATGGACACTTTTAGTGACGGTTTGGACGTGCTACGAACAGTATAGAGTGAACGAGCGTCTTACTCGGTCCGAACTGGATAACAACGTATTGCGGACGAGATAAACACGAAATTGACGTAATGAGGACTATTTAGGAATGGACTAGCATCGTTTATAAGAAAATTTTGGCAAAAGTTATGCGTTCCAGCCCGACCAAAGCCCGTTAAGCAATGTTTTACAGAACGGGCAAGGACGTTATAGAACCATCTCAGTGTGACGGCCCCCTTATATAAATAAATACTTATTGTAGGCCTATATTGATTTGTATAATGAAAATAATATTTAAATAGTATTAAAAAGGAAAGAATATAAAAAAATACAAAACAATGAAATATATTGTCAAAGTGTTTACCAAAGGGTCTTATAATTTCAAATGATATCGTAAAGCTAATGATTTTCAACATTTTAAGCAAATTCCAGACATAGTAGAGTCATGTTAGTTTTATAAAAAAATGCATTAAATACGTATGCCCATAATACTTGTACATGCAGGTAATATGGGCACATTGGTGATGACGTCAACATTTGAGTATTGCAGACAGGGGGGTTGGTGATAATTGTTTTTCTTCACAATAAAAGTTAGACCAGTAGTTATTGACTCATATAAACAAGGATTAGACTGTGTGTCAATTTGTAATTTCATGCAAATTATGGAAATGTTCTTAGGGGGGCCCATTACCTGCATTTACCCTATATTAAAAAAATGTTAACATAATGATAACGGAATAAAAACGAGGCTCTAGGAACTACAGTAAATCAATTTAGTATTTTATGTTTATAGGTAGCTAATCAATCAGATCGTGTTTGAAGTATTTGTTACATTCGATATTGGTGATAGTCCCCCAAAAAACAACAACAACAAAAAAAAAAAACAATAACAAAAACAAAAACAAAAAACAAACAAGCAAACAAACAAAAAACAAAACAAAACAAAACAAAAACAATTAAAAAAAATAAATAAAATAAATGAATTTACCACTCTTAAAACTGTCCCTGATACTAACTCCGTGTAGAAACTTTCATGGAAACTATTGTTGTTTAACGTCAGATCTTTCAGACTAGGAAGTAGATTCAGGAACTTGGCCAAGTTGCGGGATTTTGACTCATCTGAAATGTCCATCCTCTGTATTGATAGTCGTTCAACCTGTAAAAGTATTGAACATAATGTATTGAACACATGCTGCATCATGAAAGATATGATGTATGTTGGGCCATATCTAAACACAAAACAAAAAGAAAGTTCCCCCTATTTCAAATATCAATAATTTTTTAACCAGGAGGAATTTCAAAAATCAAATTATATGCCCATGTAGGGAATTTAATTACATACCATAGGAGCGAATTTTAGGAAAAATCATCAAGCCATGCTTCAGTGATTAATGGTTGAATGCAAAAATGTCATTTTTTGAAGTTCACAAGCCTAAAATCACATCTTTGAATCAATGATATCGGACCCATTTTCAGATTTTAAACAATTCACACGTCAGAGTGTATGCAAAACGTGCTTCCCAATATACGGAAATGAAATTTGCGTCAAATTTCACGGTTGAGTGAGCATGCATCAAAAATTGCGCAAACTGCGATTTTTACTTCTTTGCCATGGTATAATCGATCAAATGTGAGGGAATTTCTGTTTTGGAAGTGTATGCAACCAATATCCATCCATTCACGGTTGAATGAACCCATCAATCAACCCAAAAAAGGCCATTTTAGAATTACGAAGAGTCATTGTAGTAATTTTATGCACTAGAAAGCATCTCAATAACATTTTTTGGGTTTTGTTTATATTCTTTGGGCACGTGTCAATGATCCTATGGCATTTATTCAGAAATTCATGCTTCAGTGAGCACGTGACACTGGAAAGCCCTTTTCTCACGTATGGACTAAAATTCCAATTCTTACTTAGATTGATTTTAATAATTCTTGTTAGGGAGTACGTTTGATTTTATTTTCACGAAAATCCCGATGTTTCACGCCTCGGTGGGCACAAGATACAAGAAAATCATGAAAATGGGAAGAAAGTTTCGGGCTTCGTCAAGGTTCAGTGACTTTTCGAATACGTAATTTGAATCAAGATCATGTTAGTTTGAGATCAGTTGAAGCTGTGTGCCAAGTTTCGTGACATAACTCACGGTAGAATGAACAATAATCATCAATGACTTTGGCTAAATTTCACGTTTGTCAGGTATTGATTTCCTCCTCCATTGACTTTATGTACAGAGGTTTAACAAAAGTTCAACAAAAGTAAAATTTGGCATATTTTAATTGTCAGTTTTTGTCCATTTGACTGTGAATTATTGTATGAAACTTTGCAAATAGCTTCAACTGGTCTCTAACCAACATAATCGTTACTCAAATTACGTATTCGAAAAGTCACTGAACCATGACGAAGCCCGAAACTTTCTTCTCATTTTCATGATTTTCTTGTATCTTGTGCCCACTGAGGCGTGAAACATTGGGATTTTTATGAAAATAAAATCAAAAGTACTCCCCGAAAAGAATTGTTATATTCAATCAAAGTAAGAATTGGAATTTTAGTCCATACGTGAGAAAATGAATTTTCCAGTCTCACGTGCTCACTGAAGCATGGATTTAAAAAAAAAAATGCCATAGGATCATTAACACGTGCCCAAAGAATTTGAATAAAACCCCAAATATGATATTGAGATGCTTTCTAGTGCATAAAATTACTACAATGACACTTCGTAATTCTAAAATGACCTATATTTTGGTTGATTGATGGGTTCATTCAATCGTGAATGGATGGATATTGGTTGCATACACTTCCAAAACAGGAATTCCCTCACATTTGATCCATTGTACCATGGCAAAGAAGTAAAAATTGCAGTTTGGGCAATTTTCGCTGAATGCTCACTCAACCGTGAGATTTGACGCAAATTTCGTTTTTTGCATACATTCTGACTTGTGATTTGTTTAAAATCTGAAAATGGGTCCGATATCATTGAATTAAAGTTGTGATTTTAGGCATGTGAACTTCAAAAAATGACATTTTTGCATTCAACCATTAATCACTGAAGCATGACTTGATGATTTTCCCTAAAATTCGCCCCTATGGTAGCAAATTAAATTCCCTACAAGGCATATAATTAGATTTTTTAAATTCCTCCTGGTTCAAAAATCATTGATATCTGAAATAGGGGAAACTTTCTTTTTGTTTTGTGTTTAGATTTATCTCGACTCCGTCCCAGCAAAAGGGGAACCTAAATGTTCAATCTTTTTTTCGGTGAAAGCAAGAACTAATGAAATAAGAAATATCAAGCGCATCCCGGTTCTTCCGGTTCATTATCGTTAAGTGTGTGCATTTTTCTTTTCATTGGTTAAATCTCCCATTGATAATGAATACGCAGGCCCGTAACTAGGATTTTTACGGGGGGGGGGGGGGGGCTCGAAATCTGAAAAAGTGGACCTTTTACAAGGAAGTTTAAAAATTTTGAGTTAAATTTTGAGTAAACTCAGCATTATCATGATTATAGACTCTATTTAGTATCCACGGCACGAAGCTTAAAACTGGGGTTAATATTGTGCATTATAGACCCTACTTATAACATCCACGACCGCGAAGCGGGAGCTGAAAATTTTAGGGATCTTAATGACTTTTATTTTTTATTGTTCATTTAGTAATGAATATAAAGGAATACGCGCGCGAAGTGCGAGCCCAAAATTCTGAGATCAAACTTGGAGTTAACTGTGCAATATAAAGCCGATTTAGTATCCGCGAGCTGAATAATCTTGGCTCATTAATAATCTTTGCTATGAATATTTTGTGGGCTGCAGGCCCATAGCCCACCCGCAATCTAGCCCAAACACAATTACACCAATTCCTTTTCCAAGGTTTGTCTCCAGCAGAGGGCACTGGGCCCAACCCTTTTTATATACTTATAGTTTGTTAATTTTACATTGGGAGGTCGCATAGCAACCGAGCAGGAAAATTTAGGGTTTTAAAAGACATAATTATGAAATAAAGAAAGGGGCACTTTTTAGGATTGTAAGTGCCATTTTTAAAGAAAATTGTCCATTGGACTTTTAGAGAGTATAAGGCTTCTTCTTAGTATAAAAAAAGGCCTTTTAAGCTAAAAAAAAAAGGGGGCACTTTTAGAAAGAGTGGGGGCACTGTGCCGCCTGCCCCCCGGTTTCACCACCTCTGTTAGGCCCCAATATCTTCAAGCGCGAAGCGCGAGTAGAAAACATTGAGCTTCTAATTGTAGTTTATTGTGCATTATGGACCCTATTTAGTATCCACGAGCGCGAAGCTCGAGCCAAATATTTGAGGTTTTAAAATACATATGGAGTAACAAGGGGCCCTTTTTAGTATTAAAAGTGCCCCCTTTTTAAACAGATATTGTCCACGGGACTTTTCAAAAATCTGAAAGGCTTCTTTTTAGTATAAAGATGACACTTTTTGGTCACGAATAGGGGCACTTTTAGGGTGGATGAAAAAGTGGGGGTCACTGTGCCCCCTGCCCCCCCCCCACCCCCCGGTTCCACCGCCTCTGCCACTAGCCCTTATTTCTGTTATATCATTTCCTAAAATTGAAGATAACATCATATAAAAATATAAAAAAAAGAATAGAACACAATTAATACAAACGAAAACATTCCTGCGAAATGGTTTAGGTGTAATTCCTGCGTAATTTGTTCTCAACAACATGATTATCATCCCAAAAATAAAAAAGTTGCGAGCGCGAAGCGCGAGCGAAAGATTTTATATGTAGGGGGACTGAAAGCAAAATGTTTTAATCTTCCTGTCTTGTATTGCTATTCAAGTATCTACTGCATTTCTGTGGGTGTTTAAATTTTTTTTTTTTATTATTATTATTTTTTTTGGTCAAAGCGGACCCTGCTCGCTGCGGGGGGGGGGGGGGGGTGGGAGGCGTCGAACCCCCGAACCCCCCTCCTAGTTACGGGCCTGATACGAAGGGTCGTTCTGTGCGATTCATATTGCTTTGATTTGCGCAAAGTAGTTTTGAAATTTTAAAATCAAAATCTACTTGTTTATCAATGCTGTCTCCTTTATTGTATTTGATATCAGATGAAAGAATAGAAAAGGAACTTTAAAATTAATGATCTAATATTTCATTATTTGCTAGAATTCAAAGAGAAGAACGACTAACAATTCAGGTTCAGCTTTATTTGCAACACCCTGCATATACAGATTTAATTATTTAAAATGATATTCATTCTTATTCCAGGCGTTGGACCTACATTTTATTTAAGTAGTGGGCGGAATCTGCAATCCATTCTTTTCATATTTTTGGAAGGAGAAAATGGGTAACAAAGTATATGCTCTCTGCGGGGCTTGCGAGGATAGGCAACCAATGCAGCCTTACTCCCTCCCCAAGCAGCTATCCATGAAGAGGCTTTTCAACGAGGAGGTTAAGATGGCGCCGATGCCTCCTCCTCACGTATGTTCCTTGCCTATTGGTTGTGTGTTCGCTTGGCGGGCAAAGCCATATAGTACGGTGGAATTAATTCTATGTTCAACGAAGCGTTCGTTGAATATTTCTTTTTGTGTTTTTCTCATGCTGTAAAATGAGTCTGACTGCAATATTTTAAAATCCACTGAAATACTAAAAAACCAGCAAAACGGTGAATATACACCTCTCCTTTGGATATTGATGTATCAAATAAACCAATTTATCAATAATTGGGAGATTTTTTGTTCAGTTTTATGCTTTTTGAAAGCGTCATCAAAGTGATCTTCAAAATATAGAAAATATGAAAGCTTCTGTAAATTTCACTTGTTTTTAATATCTGGTATTTTATAATAGTTTAAAAATGTTAATATAATGTAAATTATTATTATGATATATGGTTAAGTTTTTTTGTTTTTTTTTGTTGAGTATAAGCATATTTATATATATATATATATATATATATATATATATATATATATATATATATATATATATATATATATATATATATATATATATATATATATATATTTTTTGTGTGTACTTTATAACCTCTTTTTCTAAATGGTACAACAATTTCCGTGTGTTATCTGTAGTAAATGTGTGAAAACAAACCAAAAAGCACTTCTTTGTACTACTTGTCAAAAGTAGGTTCACATATCTTGTTCTAGAATCTCGGTAGTTCGTTATAATGACCCGAATGAGCATTTTGTAAATTGGGAGTGTTCCAGATGTCTACTTAGACACCTCCCATATTACATTGAGACTAATTCAGAGTCTGATGTTGACGGTTCTCGAGATAATTATTTCACATGACATGAGGAAAACATATCTTTAAAATATGATCAACTCTCTGAAAAAGGAATTAAATTTGTACACCTTAATATTGTGAGTCTTTTGAAGTATTATGAAGAAATAAAACAAATTCTTTTTGAAAATGACATTCAAGTTCTCGCATTAAATGAAACTAGATTAGACAGATCTGTTTTGGACAGTGAAATTTATATTCCCCACTATGCAATACTTCGTAATGATAGGGATAGAAATGGAGGAGGAGTGGCTATTTATGTTCACGAGTCTATTAATTTCAGTCTAGTTAATCATTGTTCTCTTGAACATCTGGAAGTTTTATGCATAAAAGTTTGTTTAAAGAATACAAATCCAGTAATATTTTTAAACTGGTACCGACCACCAAATTCAAAAATAGAGCTTTTAAATCTCTATGAGGACCTATTGGTGTTTGTGAGTAGTCTCAATGGGAAGCTCATTATCATGGGCGACATTAATTGTGATATTATGAAAAAAAAACGTTTGAAGGTTATACTAAAGTTTACAGTCAAATAAATGATGTATATTGCCTAAAACAGATAAATGATGAATTGTATACGAGAGTAACTGACAAATCTTGCACATTGGTTGATCACATGTTAACTGATTGTCCTGAAAAGGTCAAATCATTTGGTGTTATTAAAAATGGTATGTAAACACGCTTCTTCAAGTGAAACTTTTGTATCGTTCAGAAAATCGAGAAAGTTGACTTTGAAACTTTCAGGTCTGATCTACGTCATCACAAGTGGGAGAAAATTAAAGAATTTAATGATATAAATGATGCAGTAGTTGAATGGGGAAAATTGCTGTTAGAATTGGTAAACAAACATATGCCACTTAAGACGAGACGAGTAAGGAAAAGACCCTCTCCGTGGGTGAATAGTGAAATCTTAATTTTAATAAAAAAAGAGAGACAAAGCAAAGATTAAAGCTAAAAAGAGAAATAACGATGACCTATGGAAAATTTATAAATGTATGAAAAATAAAGTTACATCTACGATAAGAAAATCCAAACGTAAATATATATGTGATAAATTATCAGAAGCAACAAATAGAAATGAATCTTGGAAAACACTCAAAAGTTTAGTAGGCTTTGATTGTAATACTTCTAATATCACGTTCCCAAAAGAAAATTCAAGTAAAATAGCAAATGAGTTTAATAACCATTTCGCTAACATAGCGACCAATGTAAATACAAAAAACAGAGTTCAAAATCACACTAAATACAATGGTGTAGCTAAACCTAACAGAAATTTCAAATTTCTCTATGTTTCTCAGGCTACCATATTGAAATATGTAAAGTCTATGAAAACCAAAAAGTCTGTCGGGCTAGACGGAATATCTATGTATATAATAAAAGAGTCTATATCTGACATGATAGAGCCGTTTACCTATTTAATTAACAAATCTCTATCGGAAGGGGTAGTGCCTGATAAATGGAAAGTTGCAAAAGTTATTCCGATACACAAGAAAGGGGATAAACTTAATTACAATAACTATAGGCCAATCTCATTGTTGCCCTGTGCCTCAAAAGTAATGGAAAGAGTAGTACAACGACAATTACTTGATTTCCTAAAGTCACATTCATTGCTTAGCGCAAATCAATCGGGCTTTAGACCAAAGCACTCAACTGTAACAGCATTAGCCACAGTCACTGATGACTGGCTTCATTCTATTGATAAAGGGAATTACATTGGATCGCTTTTTGTAGACTTACAAAAAGCTTTCGACATGATTGACCATCTTATTTTGATTTCTAAACTTAAAGCCATGGGTGTGTCTGGTGTAGAATTACAGTGGTCCAAAAATTACTTGTCAAACAGAAAAATAAGAACTTCCATCAATAATGTACTTTCTGATGAAATGATGATTATGAAAGGTGTACCGCAAGGGTCATTACTTGGGCCCTTGTTGTTCATAATTTTTGTTGATGACATGAATTATGTTTTTAATAAATGTAAAGTCCATCTTTATGCAGACGACACGGTCATTTACTATTCACATAAGAATTCCAAGGTGGTGGAAGATGTCTTAAAGTCCCAGACCGGACCGACTAATGAAATAGCCAAAAGCGAAAGCTAATATGCTATATAATACAACAATTCCAAATTAAGGCGTTTTTATTGTCCATCCAGAAAGTATTTAATTAAAAAGATGACCGAACCTCAACCAGGCCACCCCTCCCGAATACTTGTAAAATTACCCCTAATTTAAAAGTGCGAGTGATGACGTCAAAAAATGTTAATGGAATGCTACAGCAGTCCTGTGGCCAGGCATGATTGACTTTGCCCTTTCATTTCATAACAATAGAATTCTAGCTCACAGGGCGTCTATTGTCCTGACATAGCAATAGAAACGTGTTTTCTAAAGGCGAAACGCAATCATGCCTAGCCGCTGGACTGCTGTAGCATTCCATTAACATTTTTTGACGTCATCACTCGCACTTTTAAATTAGGGGTAATTTTACAAGTATTCGGGAGGGGTGGCCTGGTTGAGGTTCGGTCATCTTTTTAATTAAATACTTTCTAGATGGACAATAAAAACGCCTTAATTTGGAATTGTCGTATTATATAGCATATTAGCTTTCGTTTTTGGCTATTTCATTTGTCGGTCCGGTCTAGGACTTTAAATAAAGAACTCTAAAGTCTTGAATTATGGATGAACACCAACAACTTAAAGATAAACTATGACAAAACTGTTTGTATGTTAGCAGGATCACAAAACATGCTTAAGAAAGAATCACTTTTGAGTATCAGAATTAAGGAACAGCAATTGTCTCAAGTAAAAAGATTTAAATATCTCGGTATACATGTGGATGATAAATTAAAATGGGATGTTCAAATTGACCACATGCGTAAAAAGATCAGTAAAATGGTGAGCTATTTGTGTAGACTAAGAAAATATGTAGATATGTCCGAATCGAAGTTAATCTATAATTCAATTATTATTACCTCATTTTGATTACGGAGATGTAATTTGGCAATCTGCCAGCAAAAATTGTTTGAAACAACTTCAAAAAATCCAAAATAGGGCAGGCAGAATAATACTCAAAATTAACCCATATTCTCATACTTCTATCAGTCAAATTCATTTCTGTCTTGGATGGCAAAAGTTACCTGAAAGACGTAAAATCCATCTTTTACTATTAACATACAAAATATTAAACAATATGAACCCCGAATATTTGAAAGAAATATTTCATTTTAAACACACGCCATATTCCCTCCGTAATCAAAATAGCCTTTCATTACCTAAGCCAAATACTAATTACTGTATAAGAACTCTCGTATACAGAGCTTCATCCGAATATAATAATCTACCCTCTGAATTGCGTCAACTACCTGCTTTTACCACCTTTAAGTCTAAACTAAGCACACTATAATTTCCACTTTTGTTGTACCTTTATATGTTGTGTATGTAATTTTAGATTTTTTTTTTTTTTTTCTCTTAAGAATTTTTTTAGTTCATCATATTGTTACTTTTCATGATGTTATATTGTTTTGTTATGTAAATTTATGAAGTTTAATTAACTGGCCCCGTGGAAGACCAGCAGCAACATTATTAGTTGCAGCTAAAATGGGCTACCAGCCGTATTTTTAATCTAGATATATGTTTATATTTCATATGTAATTGTATATGATTTTATTATACGGAAATAAAACCAAACCAAATAAGAAGTTTTCTGAAGTGATGCCGTTGTTGGCTTTTTCGTTTTAGTTTATATGACTCGGGGACAAGCAGTTGAAGTCAGGTAAAAATCTTTATTTTTTTTAAATACAACTTTATTTTAGTTACAGGCATATTTCATCAGCATGTCAATTGTTTATTTTTCATTTTGATTATGAAATAAAACTTTGAGATGAAAATTAGGAGTTTGGAAATACAGTGTATGTCGATGTTTCGTAGGATAAATGCTGCTGAAAAGAGAAAACTGGGTTCATATTTCATGCAAAAAGTCGCCAAATTAAAAATGCCAGCGTTTGGTGACGGGTTGATTGCCCTATCTTGTCCGTCGAGGAATCTAGTCCCATTCCGGTATTACGTAATATGACTTATTGCGGGTTTGTAGTGATTCTTCTAATTATTGGACATGTAGATATTCCGGTTTATAAGGATGCGTGGAATATGTTGACTGAAAATAATTGGAAATATGCTGATATGCCTACCTGAAGACACCACCTTACAAAAGGCAGCCACGGGAGATGGTCGATCTAGTATTCACAATGATTACCGTAGTTCATCGTAGTGATCGTTGTGATTTCTAGACCGACCATCTCCTGTGGCTGCCTTCTGCAAGGTGGTGTCTTCAGGAAGGCACGTCGTCAGCATATTTCCAACTATTTTCAGTCAACATAAACACGAGCTTGAGACTTAAAAACATGTCCATGCTTTCCATATGTGTTGGGCATGTTCCATGCATCCTTATTATAGGTAAACCGGAATATCTACATGTCCAATAATTAGAAGAATCACTGCAAACCAGCAATAAGTCATCATGGTACGTGTGAAATATTACGTAATACCGGAATGGGACTAGATTCCTCGGCGGACAAGACAGGGCAATCAACCCGTCACCAAACGCTGGCATTTTTAATTTGGCGACTTTTTGCATGAAATATGAACCCAGTTTTCTCTCTTCAGCAGCATTTATCCTACGAAACATAGACATACACTGTATTTCCAAAATCCTAATTTTCAACTCAATGATTTATTTTATAATCAAAATGAAAAATAAACAATTGACATGCTGATAAAATATGCATGTAACTAAAATAAGGTTTTATTTAAAAACAAAATAAAGATTTTTACCTGACTTCAACTGCTTGAACCCAAGTCATATAAACTAGAACGAAAAAGCCAGCAACGGCATCAGGTCAGAAAACTTCTAATTTACATTATATTAACGTTTTTAAACTATTAAAAATATACCAGATATTAAAAAAAGTGAAATTCACAAAAGCTTTCATATTTTCCATATTTTGATGATCATTTTGATGACGCTTTCAAAAAGCATAAAACTGAACAAAAAAATCTCTCAATTTTTGATAAATTGGTTTATTTGATACATCAATATCCAAAGGAGAGGTGTATATTCACCGTTTTGCTGGTTTTTGAGTATTTCAGTGGATTTTAGAATATTGCAGTCAGACTCATTTTACAGCATGAGAAAATTATGAAAAAAGTTAACGAACGCTTCGTTGCCCATAACAACTAGCTCCATCCACTTTGCCCACCAAGATCCGAGGACGAACATACGTGTCCTCCATCCACCATTTTTAGGAGGAAAATTCGTCAAACCCATAAATGACTGGCAAATGATCAAACCAGTCAGGAATAATTCTGATCGGTTGAACTAAATTGATTTGAAATACTGAATTGTATAGTATCACGCGTCAATATTTTATTTTTCTTCCAACCAACTAAGCCTGAGAGTCGAACACTATTATATGCATTTTAACACAGCTGAGTAATAATTAATTGTTGCCTATATTAAAAGGTATCTCCTTTTCAATATTTGGATGAAGTAATTTTTTTAGAAACACAAATATTATTTGTTTAGTTCCCCATACCTTTGACGTCTTGATCCTACCCTCCAAGTCACTATAGAAATCGTCATGCAAACTTGTTCTTCTAAGCTTCAACACCTGTAATGTTTTTGAAGTACAGATGACGTCCGATAGATCACGGGATACTGTTGGGCCACACAACGTTCTAGTTAACACCAAACTTTCCTGGCAATGTACAGAAAGCACGATAGAATGAACGAAAAAAAGTTATTGCGCAGTAACGTTACATGTAGGACAAGTTATCGTTAAATTGATTTCCCGTGGTCGCTTGCAAACTATATGCAATCAATTTCGTACTTGCCATGGATCAATTTCGTCCGAAATGTGATCGCTATCGGTGTTCAATTTTGTTTGTGAGCGCCCAAAAACGAGAACCTACTGATAATATATTTCTTTGCGCTTGCGATTTTCAAAAGAAAGGTGAAAATCAGGAAGAAAATGATACAAAGCCGAATAATTTAGAATTTGATGAATCCTCGACCGCGTACTGTCGAAATTTATGCCTTCGCCATTTCCAGATCAGAAATATCTGGCACATTAATCTATTCATTTTCATATTATACAAACACATCTTTGACATTGTAACCCCAAAATCTAACCAGCTCATTGTCACCCCAGTATGCACACATGTAGTAAGTATATGATGATGATTTCTGAAACAGCTCTTGAGTTATCATGAGGACAAGATTTTTAAACCTATTTGACCTCTAAGACCTTTGGCCTTTGACCTTGTGACCCCAAAATCATCTTGGATCATCGCCACTCCAGTATGCAAACATGTGCTATGTATGAATATGATCCATTTAACCCCCCCCCCCCTTGACATTTTTCGCGATATATCCACAGTGCGAAATTTGTTGATCGCTCCACTCGCTGACTTTTGCTTTCAAGTCTTGCGCATCTTTCAAAACCATTTGCGCGAAAATCAGACATACCGTTACGACATTTAACGAATTTTAAAAATTTCCGTCAGACCGAAAATGGCTCAAAAACATGAAATCATGTAGAAAGTCAATTCAGAATCTATTTTCAGCTAGAATTAAAAAATGAGTGATTATTGTTAACTTTATTGACAAGAGTCATTTAATTTGATGCTATCTATGGCCGAAATAATTTCAAGGACAATTAAAAAAAAAAAAAGGTTAAAAAACAGAGAAATACATCAGAAATTCAAAAAGCAATAAAATACATAAGAAATCGAGTTCGGTACCGTTTTTTTTTTCACTTCTTAGGAATGCTATTAGGAATATCTTTACAAAAAATAGGTTTTCAGGAGCTTTATTTAGTGAATTAGAGCAAAAAGTATGACTTCATGAATAAAATAGCATATTTAATTCAGATAATATAAAATCTAAAGGGGGGCCCTAAAGGCCCCCCAGGACTTTAAGCTCGAATAATAGCCCAGGTAAATAAGGGTAAAAGGTTCTCGAGTTATCAAGAGAGCGAGCCATTGTTCCTATTTATTGACCTCATAGACCGTGTATTAAACATGTAGTACCAATGGCAAAAACGTGGAAAGGCGAATTATATATGACGATAGCTCAAAAAGTGTTTGAAAGCTTATTCATTCTTACATGGTCCAAATACATGCCAAGTTTAAGAAAATTTGGTCATAAGGGGAGGGTGTGGTTTGGCCCCACCCCCTGTTCGTGAGATAACCAAAATAACCCTGCCCATTTAAGATTAAGTTTATTTTTCACGAAATCTAGAAATTCCTTATAAATATACACTAATTGTCAAAAGATTGAGTACACATGCTATTAGCTATATTTTGATCATTTGAAATCATTTTAAGTGCACGAATTTCAGTTTGGGTACAAGAAACACATTATGCAAAGAATATGTTAAAAAAATATTACATAACTCGTCTTTAGAATTAAGAAATTGGTTAAAATATTGTGACGAAACCGGTGACTTCGCATAATTCTCCCTAGCAAATATCTTGTCAGGATGTCCCTTGCTGGTAGATTTCTCAGTCAGGTTCAAAATTTGAGTCGTGGATCCGTTTGGGTAGCCGTATACCACCCCCGTTGACGTAGACAACTCTTGTTTAGTCCTTTTCAGATCTTCTTGGTTTACACGACCACACCATCTAGAAACCCCCTCTAGATGACAAGTCACTCAGCTGCTTGAACACCTTTCAGACGATTTATTCCAGCTGCTCATCTTCCCCTTCAGCTGTCTACCACTGTTACATATAACGGATACCCCGAGGCGGTGTTCCTCACCACCATACCAGTACGGAAGACAGATCCCTGGTATCACTGGTGTAAATCCCGGGGGGGGGGGAGGCCTGTACAAACATCCCCCAGTTTTCAAGAAAGAAATATTTTTTTTACTAAAAGTGACATTATATTTTCCTGCTCGGTCGCTATGCGACCTTGCACTAAGTAACAAACAGTAACCTTAGTATAAAAAGGTTAGATCCAATGCCCTCATCTGGAGACAACCCTTGTGAAAGGGTGTTGTTGACAATCAAGAAACATTAAGTGGCGGGCTAGTCTGGTTAAGCAAGCGCGGATCCAGAATTTTCCAGAGGGGGGGGGGGAGGGGGGCCCAACTTTAAAAAAAAATCTTGCGAGCGGAGCGAGCAAACCCCGATATATAGGCCTATATTGACCTAAAACGTAAAATAGAAAATATATATTTTTACTCCTATGAAAAACAAAATAATATATATATATACTAGCATTAAAAAAAAATATTATATATATATATATATATATTTATATAATTAAAACAAAACTTTAATGGTTTGAAATAGTAGTTTAAATTGCCATCATGAATACGATTTTAGCCCCATTATATTCACATCATACGTGCGAGCGCAAAATTTGCCATTTATTTTACCTGGAAGAATGGCATTGTTATGCCAGAGGCAATGGAAACGAATTTGAAAGTGGGGGTCACGATGGAAAAGGGGCATTTTTCCTAATAGGGGTCAATTGAGACCAGAGGCATGAAGAGAAATGTAGTCGGATGAATAGGGGGTGCGTCAACAAATTTGCATATTAAGAAGGTGTTTTTTAAGAAGTGTGTTGTATTTCCTTTATGAAAAAGAGCAAAACGAGCGCGAAGCGCGAGCCGAAAATTTTTAGCTAAGAATTTGAGATAATTGTGCATTACAGACCCTATTTATTTGGTACCTCGCGCGAGCGCGAAGCGCGAGCCGAAATTTTGGGTTTTAAAAGATAATGGAATAAATAAAGGGGCACTTTCTATATAAAACATCTGTAGGGCGATTCTTTGAAAAGTGAACCCTTTTTGGAAAAATATAAAGTTTGTCCTTTTTGTTTTTAAGTTACACATTCATATAGAGCATTGTCTGAAGTTTCATGAAATGCATTTTTTATCTTAATTTTACAAATTTTTCATGCTCATTTGCATAAATTAACATGCAAAAAATTTGAATAGAAAAATGGTACGTAAAATATCATTTGTTTGACCCTGACTTGATTGTATATGCTGGTCTCCTTACTTTGATTATTGTCATTATACCCTTTTTAAAACTTCATTCCTTTAAATTTAAATGAAAAATAATGGTGTTGAATCGATTGTTTTAAGATATTAACTAAAGAAATTAATTGCCATCAAATGTCAACACACGTGACCCAAAAACACGAAAAGTTAACGCCCCCGAAAACCATGGATCTATTATTATTACAATTTTTTTCTCCAAAGCTAGATATAATGTGCCTTGCATCTCACCAAATATGAAGCCATGATAGCTTTTAATTTACTTATTAATTAACTTTGAAATTGTCACACAGTCGACATCACAGTGTGACAGCTCCACGGTCACGTGTGTGCCAACTATGGTCATGCCTTTAAAAAAGGGACCAGGGCTATTCGGCCATTCTTTGAAAAGTGAACCTTTTGGGGACAAATAAATTTTTGCTTTTTGATTTTAAGCTGCATATTCAAATAGAGCAATGTCTGAAGTTCGTGAACTGATGTTTTTTCGTGATTTTTGCAATTGTTCATGCTCATTTGCATAAATGAACATAAATGATAATCAAATGGAAAAAACGGTAAATAAAATATCATTTTCAACCCTGACTGGAATGGATATGCTGACTTCCTTACTTGGATTACTGTCATTATATTATTATTTACCTCTATACCTTTTAATCTAACCCCCCAAAATAATGTTGTTAAATTGATTTTATTAAGATAATCAACCCTGGAAATTAATTGCCCTCAAAATGCCACTCACAAGTAACCAGAAAACACAAAAAGTTTATGCCCCGTCTTAACCATGGCTCTGGTATTATTATAATTATTTCTTCAAAGCTAGATTTAATGTACCTTGCATCTCACTAAATATGAATCCATGACAAGTTTTAATTTGATTATTAATTAGCAAACAAATTGGTCACACACGTGACCCGCTGGGTGGGGGCGGTCATAAATTCTGATTATTTTCACTTTCATTTGCTGAAATTAATTTATTTTAGCATTATTATGCTCCAAAATGGTTCTGCAATAATTTTTGCAAAAACAAAAAACAAAAAACAACAAAAAGAAAAAAACAAACAAACAAAACAAAAGGTCGAAAAAACAAGGAAATACATAAGAAATTCATAAAACAATGAAATACACAAGGAATTTAGTTCGATATCAATGGTTAGGAATCCTATAAAGATTACGCAAACACAATATTAGCATTCCAGAAGCTGTAGTTTGTCAATTACTTAGTAGAACAAAAATTATGATTTCATGCAATGCGTAAATTAGCATAATTAATTCATATAAAATAAATTATTATTATTATGGGAAAATTACCAGATTTATATAATTATTTCTTCAAAGCTAGATTTAATGTACCTTGCATCTCCCTAAATATGAATCCATGACAAGTTTAATTTGATTAATAATTAGCAAACAAAATGGTCACACACGTGACCCGCTGGGTGGGCGGGCGGGTCGATAAATTCTGATTATTTTCACTTTCATTTGCTGAAATTAATTTTATTTAGCATTATTATGCTCCAAAATGGTTCTGCAATAATTTTTGCCAAAACAAAAACAAAAAAAACCAAAAAGAAAAAACAACAAACAAAACAAAAGGTCGAAAAACAAGGAAATACATAAGAAATTCAATAACAATGAAATACACAAGGAATTAGTTCGGATATCAATGGTAGGAATCCTATAAAGAACGCAAACACAAAGCCCAGAGGCTGTAGGCATATTAGTTAGAACAAAAATTATGATTTCATGCAATGCGTAAATTAGGATAATTAATTCATATAAAATAATTATTATTATTATGGGAAAATTACCAGTGCTTTCTTGTAGTTACATCACACCACTACCATCGTGCAAATTTCGGCGCGCTCGCGCGATCAACAGCCAAGATCTTATAGGGGGCATCATGGCCCCCTCCCTCCGCCCCTCCCCAGTCTTGACAGCTACCAAACACCCCATTGACTGACTAGGGTTGAGTTCATATTTTTTTTTAACCACAGCGGATATAGTAATTGCTCAAAATGTACATTTATTGCATAATACATAATATATTCATTTTTCTGTACAATTTGCCATTAGGTCACACACGTGACCCACTAAAATGTCACACACGTGACCTGACATCACGATATAAAATAATAGATTAAAAAGAAATTTCAGGAGATGACTCCTATCCAGTGGTATATTTTGGTTAAAGGTCCATAAATGCATATCTCACAGCAATACAGAACATTTCATCATTTTAAACTCACAGGAATTTCAAAATTGAAATTGAACTTTCAAATCACGCCGTTCTGTGAAGTCACACACGTGACCACTTCTTTTGACCTCTGACCTTAACATGCATATTGTAATATAAAAAAATATTTACAAAATGATAGCAACAAATATATTAGCATGATATAAACATTAGAATCAGTATATTTTTAAAATTGTTAGAGTTATAGCCAATTAAAGTTCAAGATTTTGCAATTAATTCGGTCACACACGTGACCAAGAATGGTCCTGTAGATAATTAGTGTATTATAGACCTTTAGTATCCGCGAGTGCGAAGCTGCGAGCTGAAAATTTTGGGTAAAAATTGGAGTTATTTGTGCATCATTATTTAGTATCAGCGGCGCGAAGCGCAAGCTTAAAATTTGGGTTTTAAAGATACATTGAAGAAATAAAGGGCACTTTCTAGTATTAAAAAAAAAATGTGTATTATTGCCCTATTTAGTATCGCGCGCGCGCAAAGCGCGAGCTGAAAAATTTTGAGGTAAAAATTGGAGTTATTTTGCACATTACATTTAGTATAAGAGCGCGAAAGCGCGAGCCGAAATGTTGGCTTTTAAAGATAATAAAGGACACGTTTTAGTATAAAAAAAAAAATTGAGGTAAAATTTTGAGTTAATTGTGCATTTTTATATATATATACTTTACTGAATCTGCGAGCTCAAGGCGCGAGCCGAAAATTTTGATGTAAAAAGTGTAGTTATTTGTGCATTATGATTTACTATAAACGAGGCGCGACGCGCCGAGCAGAAATTTTTGGTTTTAAAAGTTATAGGAATGAATAAAGGGCCCTTTCTTTTCGTAATCTTTAGATAATTTTTGATTATAGACCCTAGTATTTAGTAGGGCCTTTCCTCAAGCGCGCAAGCGCGAGCCGCAATGTTGGGGTTTTAAAAGATATATGGAATACATAAATGGCACTTTCTAGTATTCCACGAGGCAAGGGGTCTACGAGGCCTCTTGTCTTGTGAAATTTTGAAACCTTAGTTTTTTAATATTTTTCCTTATTTTGTTACTTTTTCTTTAGTAATGTATTTCACTTTATTTAAAACGCTGCGTTTGAGCAATTATTGCAAAATACACTATACCCTCTCCACATTAAAGGCCTTAGTTATGGTAGTTTTTAAACCCAATTAGGCCTATTTCGCGATTCTTATTGAATAAAGTTGGCGAAAATTGTACAAGCATCGGGCCTTATTCCCTTCTCTTTATTTCTGTTTCTTCTTTTCTCTCTCTTTTTCCTTCTTTCTCCCTTTTTCTCCTTGGGGGGGGGGGGGGGGGGCAGGGTCCGTCGGTCCCCCCCCCCCCCCCCCCCTTTGATCCGCGCTTTGGTTAAGGGCTTGGGACCTGCAGCC
>CALNVZ010000816.1:115581-136125 GCA_940671915.1 Paracentrotus lividus
CACAAAACTTTCATAGCAAAGATTGTGAATTTGTTTTCTATCGCTGTAATTTAACAAAGCATGTAAAATGTATTTTCTAAATGGATACTAAATTTTCGGCTCGCGGTTCGCTCCCGCTGATACTAAATAGGATCTATAATGCTCAAAATAATATCTCCAATTTAGCTTAAAATTTCAGCTCGCATTACCTTTTCCATTACTAAAATGAACAGGAATCAAGGCAGTCATTATGATTCCTAAAAGCATACATTCAAAGACAAATTTTGTTCGTACCCCTCCCTCTCCGAATACAATTCTCTTTAGGACTATGCCTCTTTATCTAAAGTGTCCCACTTTAAAAAAAAAAATGCCATTTTTCCATCGGGACCCCTATTTTTAAATCCATTCTGCTGCCTCTATAAGTTTTTGTTTTGTTTTGATTTTTGTTTTTGTTTTTGTTTGTAGCGCTCGTGGATGCTATACAGGACCTTCAATGCACAAAAAATATTCAATTTCAGCTTTGAATTTTCCGCTCGCGCTTCCCGCTCGCTGATACTAAATAAAAAGTACACTGATGCACAATTATTTCAACTTTTACCTTAAACTTTTCTGCTCGCGCTTCGCGCTCACATTACTTTTTCAATTACTTAAATAAACCGAATATATTTTTCTTTAGAACTATGCCTCTGATCTAAAGTGTAACCCTTTTCAGAAAAAATGTGCCTTTTTTTATCGAGACCCCACTTTCAAATTCGTACCTCCGCCTCTAGGCCCTACTATGTATTTTTTTTAAATTTTTTTCGCGCTCGCGGATACTATATAAGACCTTTAATGCGCAAACATATCCGATTTCAGCTTAAAATGTTCTGTTCGCGCTTCGCTGTCGCATTAGTTTTCCATTGCTAAAATGAACAGTAATCAAGGCATTCATAAGCTAAAAGCATACATCCAAAGACAAATTCTATTCGCACCCCGCCCTCTCAAGTCCGTCCCACCGCTTCTCCTTCTGTCTCTTGTGCTTGTGCATGCCAAACAAGATCGCGAGAGTGGCAAATTATTTCACTCACCCCCCCCCCCCCCCCCCACACTCCCGACACGGATTTTACACCGCTGCCTGGTATCGTCGTCTCTTGGCATTAATGACCCTCGTGGATTGGAACCTAATTGAAGATTCGTACAGGAACACGACCTCAAAACAATTTATTTTTGGTCTACGGTCTGAGACGAGAAAACCGTCACTCGGGATACCAAGTAATAATATGCTTAATCATCATCTAAATTCATTTGGCCAGCACCCAGCTTTATTGATCCCGGTATTTAACAGTGCGATGAGCCCTGTTGGCCCTGTATTTTATCAGACCCCCTGCCGATGTCCAAAGAAATTTACAAACATGTATTTATGCATTATCAATGTTTAATCAGTACCAGTTAAAACGATTGCAAAACGCCGTACAACAAAACATGTATATGAACATAATCGATTGAATAAGTGACGATTCCTACAATGCGATGTTGCGTTGTTTCTTAAGCATTACCCTAATCGATTACACTAAGATTAATTCAGTAACACATTATAATGTTTTGATTAAACTACAATAATGTCATATACGTTAAAAACAGTATAACTACAACGAAATAAAAAAACATATTTCATTACAATATACAAAAAGTGCTAAAAGACGGTATTGCACTAACTATGATATTTGAAGAAATAGAATATATCAGTCAATGACAATCCTACGGACGTGAAATTTTGCACAAATATTGAGGCACATGTACAACTAAATCTCGACAACGTTTGAGAGTATTTTTGAAATTTTATTTCTGAATTATTGTTAAATTGCAAATTAGTAGCTATTATTACGTATATATATGTATGAATAATTTATTAAAAACGTTGCTGCGGAAACCCAATCTCTTAGGCTATGGTATTCAACATCACTGTAATAAAACATTGATATTGCAATTGAATTATTGTGTATTTTACTGTTTTATAACTGTTTTGGGTCTTCTTTTGTTGTTATTATTATGTACTGTTGCATTCTAGGAAGAAGACAACTTTAGACTGATTTGCAGTTTTGCTCGACATTTTAATTCCGCTCCGAAACTAGGAGTTCCTTTCCTCAAAACATGTAAAGTAGGAAGTCAAAGGAAAACAAGTAACATGCATAAAAGCAATAACAAATCTTATACCGCAATAAAGAGGGGTCCACCATAAACAATTCGACAATAATGTATAAACATGTATGATTCAACATTCTTAAGGGTACATGTACCATGAGTGGAACTCAAATTGTAGGGATCTCCGGTCACGTGTTCAGCGGAGGGATAGTAACTCCTTCCTACATAATGTCATATACGTTAAAAACAGTATAACTACAACGAAATAAAAAAACATATTTCATTACAATATACAAAAAGTGCTAAAAAGACGGTATTGCACTAACTATGATATTTGAAGAAATAGAATATATCAGTCAATGGACAATCCTACGGACGTGAAATTTTGCACAAATATTTGAGGCACATGCTACAATAAATCTCGACAACGTTTGAGAGTATTTTGAAATTTTAATTCTGAATTATTGTTAATTATGCAAATTAGTAGTCTATTATTACATATATATGTATGAATAATTTATTTAAAAACGTTGCTGCGAAAACCCAATCTTCTAGGCTATGGTATTCAACATCACTGTAATAAAACATTGATATTGCAATTGAATTATTGTGTATTTACTGTTTTATAACTGTTTTGGGTCTTCTTTTGTTGTTATTATATGTACTGTTGCATTCTAGGAAGAAGACAACTTTAGACTGATTTGCAGTTTGCTCGACATTTATTCCGCTCCGAAACTAGGAGTCCTTTTCCTCAAAACATGTAAAGTAGGAAAGTCAAAGGAAAACAAGTAACATGCATAAAAGCAATAACAAAATCTATTAACCCAATAAAGAGGGTCCACCATAAACAATTCGACAATAATGATAAACATGATATGATTCAACAATCTTAAGGGTACATGTACCATGAGTGGAACTCAAAATTGTAGGGATCTCCGGTCACGTGTTCAGCGGAGGGTAGTAACTCCTCGATCACCCCAGGTCCCTGGGGTTACGTGACCTGCCGGGTAGGATAGTATTCCTACGGATGATCCACAACTTTTCAATACTCACAAAATCATCAATGCATAAATAACATAGTTATGGAAACACTATATTTGTGGGATCTCGAGTCACGCGATCAGCGGAAGGATAGTAACTCCCTCTGATCACACCAGGTCCCTGGGGTTTACGTGACCTGCCGGTAGGATAGTATCTCCTACGGATGATCCCCACAACTTTTCAATACTCACAAAATCATCAATGCATAAGTAACATAGTTTGTTGGATCTCGAGTCACGCGATCAGCGGAAGGATAGTAACTCCACCCCAGGTCCCTGGGGTTTACGTGACCTACCGGTAGGATAGTATCTCCTACGGATGATCCCCACAACTTTTCAATACTCACAAAAACATCAATGCATAAATAACATAGTTATGGAAACACTATATTTGTGGGGTCTCGAGTCACGCGATCAGTGGAAGGATAGTAACTCCCTCCGATCACCCCAGATACCTGGGGTTTACGTGAACCACCGACATGATAGTATCTCCTGCAGTATCCCCAATGTTATCCCGGTGCTACTATACCAACGCATATATAACAAGTGGTGATAATCGGAACCAACCATGGAATAATCACGAGTAAAAGAAATCCTCCACCCACATTTTTTTTTTTTTTTTTTTTTTTTTTTTTGGGGGGGGGGGTGGGCATGGTGGGATAGTGGACTCTAGGATTATTATCACATGGTTGCTTCCTTACCATCTATGGACCCATGCTGTTTCACTAAATATTAATATGACATGTATCATACTTTATGTATTTATCATGGATTCAATCCGTTACATATTATAAGCTTATGTTATTATTCTTGCTGCTAGTAAGACAGTGATAGAGGCAAAAACCCGACAATATTGCCATTGTGGCTTAGTTTAACGAGCAAATTAATTATATTTCCTTTGTCGGGGAAAATTCCCCTATGGCCCATTTTGTAGTTCCGAGGCTACTGTGCGACCGAGTGGCTCTGACTCCACCCTCTGCTAGCTTAACAATTATGTATGATGTATACTAGTACATCAAAATCAATCATTAATTTAAATATGGTTCTAGTTTGTCAGCATGGTTTTCCATGGTTGCTTCCTTACCATCTATGGACCCATGCTGTTTCACTCAATATTAATATGACATGTATCATACTTCATGTATTTATCATGGATTAAATCCGTTACATATTATAAGCTTATGTTATTATTCTTGCTGCTAGTCAGACAGTGATAGAGGCGAAAACCCGACAATATTGCCATTGTGGCTTAGTTTAACGAGCAAAATAATTATATTTCCTTTGTCGGGGAAAATTCCCCTATGGCCCACTTTGTAGTTCCGAGGCTACTGTGCGACCGAGTGGCTCTGACTCCACCCTCTGCTAGCTTAACAATTATGTATGATGTATACTAGTCTAGTACATCAAAATCAATCATTAATTTAAATATGGTTCTAGTTTGTCAGCAATTAAATAAGTTTCAAGTTTAATGTGAATCCCAAAAATGAAGGCGTATATAACTGAATAATATTTAACTCACGTTGCAACACGCTATTCCTCAACTTTATGTATTATAATGATTCCATGTGCTACAATTGTAATTAAATAACAGTCATATCCCACGGCCTAGTACCAATCTTCCCTAACATTCATGATTGGATTGTTATCTCTTGTCACATCGAACCCAGTCTGTCCGAGATTCCACAAGGCTCATTAATCATGTTAATAGCCGAATTAGCGTATTGTCCCGTTTCCGTGGATGTAAATGTTCTATTCATGTGTACCCAAGCCCGAGTCTATTCCTTCTTGGAAGATACCGATGAGAGCGTCGGATCCTCTATCGGACAGGTGTACAATGTACCCCATCTCTTAAAAATAAACTGTGATTGGATGGATCCAACTGATGAGCAATAATTGACGCGTTCGGCAGCCAGGCTATTATTCTCCTCGCGCACTTATTAAGCGATTTCCTGACCCCATCCATGGCGTCTTGTGATGTTCGATGACCACGACTGCTATGATAGAATAGACGTGGGATGATGGTCGACCAGGCGATATACATACGAGGCATAGCCGTCCGTATGTTTTGAAGAGCCATATCGATCGCGATTCTACATTGGCAGGCATCATTCAGGCCCAAGTTATTTGTTCCCAGATGCACGATTACTAGCGCAGCTGCTCGTTGGTTGTATCTCAACCTGTTCTCCACCAGGCGCGGAAGGTCTTGTAACATCGCTCCTCCCTGACCGTGCCATTGGACCGTCCCTCTTGCTCTTCCCAGGTCTTGGTGGTTGAGCATGCTCGCCCTCTGCTTGGCACGTCTGACCAAGCTGTCGCCTACGATCCAAATCCTGTCGCTGGTTGTCTCTGAAATAGGATGGAAAAAGAACTCCCCAAAGTAATATGTTCTATATTCCTATTCATATCATCATACACGTGGGCTACTTATCCTCCCACTTGTAATTTACTATGAAAGTATGTTATAGTAGGTTTCCATTAAAAGAAAAAGGGAAGGAATAATCGTTCCTCTGTGTTACATGTAAAACCTAGCAACGATGGGGGTTACGACAATATTAATAATTGGGGGAGTCTAATCAGGATAGTAACTCCTGGTTGACCCTCCAGCCCCATTCTGGTTATTAACATAAATAGCACTTCACATAATTGATCTGCACATTGTATACTTTGTATCATGTTCAACTTTAATTGAATTATAACAAATTAGGTTAAATAATTGTGTAGAATTATTACTGCCTTCCCATTTGCTCATTAATAATTTGATTCCAATTTGTCATAGTGATCTCTATTAATATAATGTTGTGGCCTTGTTGGGAATTAATATTGTATAATTTATGTGGAGCGCGTTGATATCGTAACATATTATGCTCTATATAAAATTATCATTATTATTATCCTTATTATTCTTCTTATTATGTTTATAATAACATTTATTCCTATCAATTTTAAGTTGCACCTGATATTTAGCGGATATAACGCATATATACAAGGCTGCGCCACCTTCCCATTGCCATTATCTATCCTGGGGGAACGCCTTTCAAGGCCGCTATAATTGCCGCTCCAGTCGAAAGGAGTATATGCCATACTGGCCACCGCTATACCCATTATACTATAAAGTTTTCTTCAAAACTGAACTAAATTAATACCTGTAATCTGAAATTTGGAGAATATAATTTTCGAACACTTACTAGATTGTATTTAATTTCTTTGTAAGACCATTTGTATTATTCATTCTGACGCATTCCATCATTGAAATACAGTTCCTTTATTTTTCTTACAGGCAACTGCAGTTTGCCATCTTACTTCGTTTGTCAAATTGTATAATCATTTTAATTACTATGCTCCCTATTATTTGAACACTGTTTAAGCACATGAGTCTTAATTTGTTTATGCTTACAATGTACTTTTAACAATACTCCATTCTTTTTTTCTACAAACCCCAAAATTGACTTTTCCAAGTAATTTCGCAATTTCTTTGTTATTACCCGGGGTTTTTTCCAGCCTTTTCTATTATTTACCATAATTGGTTCTTGTTCTTTCAGTCGACAACACTCAATTAATCCTTCAATTTCCAAATAGGCCAAAGTTTGCATTTTTAATTGATTTTCTTTTCAGGCTAAAACAATGACTAATTATTAATTCTATCAGTTGAAGAAATCCAATAATTTTGTAATATTATATTTCCTTATATGTATATTTTATGATTGTGTATATATTATGATATATTATCTTTGTTTTTTACCTTGTAAAAAATTTTGTAATTCGGCCTTTGGCCGCGATGAAATTTTTCATGAATAAACCATTTCAAATCAAATCAAATCAAAAAACCTAATTACAGGGGCCCCATCACAATGACAGAATAACAGACCATCTATATCAGGTCTTACACGGAGGTATGCTTTCATGGCTTTCCCTGGGCACTTTTCATCTATCCCATTGCCACCAATATTAATCATGGTTCCTTGCCCGTATTAATCGGTTTTTAAAAACCTAATACGTACTAGCAAGCCTCCCTTAGGGCCACTGCAAAATTTAATATCATCCCTCACTATGACCTTATTTAAATCATCGCCCTTCCTTTAAATCATAAATTCTCCCACTCTCAAAAACCCCCAAAATGCTAATAAATATGATGCGTAAAACATCATTAATTCGTAGTTAGAATAGCATACAAAGTATAATATTGGTATAATTATCTCTAAAAATTCCCAAATTATGGGTCTTCTACTGTCTACCATACATCTATCGCGCCTGCTCCCTTCCTGCATTTTCTTAATTAAGAAATATTTAGTTGGGTCCGCCCAGTTGTACTTATTGTATAAATATGATAACGCTGCGACATGCTTTATAATGATTGATGATGATTTCCCATTAATGGATAGGTGTGCGATGAATGCCATAACCTATATAGTTATTACAGGCCATAATATATTCAGTTATCTCTTCAATCGAAACTCTTGAAATAAATCTACAACACTCTAATATGCCCACTATAATCCTCTGCTAAAGACTACCCTAGTAGTCTATATATTTATATTGCTAAATCAGCACTATTCCCATAGATATACGACTTAATCGGTCTCGTGCTCCTAGTGCTAATTTGCGAAATCGCCCCATCTAAAATTATGAAAGGGAGTCGGCAACACCATTGTCAAGCATATATACATAAACTGCTTTATAGACAATGTTTTTCTTTAAGCAGATCAACACAAATTTACATAATAACTCCATTATTTTCAGACATAATAATATCTGCTTATTTATTACAAACTTCATTGACATTATTGTCTATATACAGGACTATTCTCCTATTCTAAAATTCCTCCCCTCATGCAGCGACGGAGAGTAGAATGGGTATCATTTCTTTCCATGCTATTGACGTACCCTCGATAATTTCGCGCGACGACCACTTGTTATTAAACCACTTGCCTTCAAAATGGGCTCCGAAACCAATTTCCCCGCTAGCATCAGTGTACAGAATGTAGTCGCTATCTCCTCCCCACCCTTCCTGGGGGATGACTGATATGCCATTATAGTGGTTCACGAATTCGAGCCATGTGGTTAGGTCAGCTTGGGCCCCCTCATTCAACAGTATAATGGTACTTTTCAATCAAGGTACATATGGATAAGTCATTTTTCTGTTTCAGTCAGCAAGGATGAAAAACGGAATTTGGCTTTGCCATTTCATTTTTGAAAACACAAAAACAAAATCGCAAAGCAAAAAACGTGTTGTGATTTCGTTTTTGGTCATCAAAAACAGAAATCAAAAACAGAAGTACCTTTTTTTGCTTTTGTGATTTCTATTTTTTTATTACCGTTTTCATATACCAAAAACAAAATCGCAACACGCTCTGTGATTTTGTTTTTGCACAGCAAAGACCAAAATTGATCTCGTCTCTCTGATTTCTGAAAGCCTTATGTTTCATGAATAGTAAAGAGCGTCCTCTACGTCAAGAAAGATATAACTATCTTTAACTTTAAGGGATCAGGAGTTGGTCGAGCGGTAACGCTCATTGTCAACTCTCTGAATCAGCCTACAAACTGACAAGGACCGGACCCTGGTTCGAAACCCAGTCACGTCTCTCGGATGGTGACGTTAAAGGTCGGTCCCAGACGTAAATAATCATATCTGATTGATACACGTCTGTCAAAACTCAATACTCCTCCTCCTCCTTTAACCAGTGTGAAGTTGGTTACTAATTCACTTACTTATTCAAAATCTTATAGGGCTCGATTTCAAAAATCGAAAGGTACCACAAGGACGAGTAGGACACGGGCAATTCAAGAAATGTATGTCTCGACTCGGGCAAGTGGGGCTAATAACCTTGAAACTCACTTAATAAGAAATAAACCATGCACTTATCAAATAAGCCTTTGATTACTCCTTCAAGATTATATAATGACTTAAAAAAAAAAAAACTATGGTGAATCAAGGTCAAGTGGCACACGGGCAATTAAAAAATGTAGGTCTCGACACGGGCAAGTGGGGCTAATGACTTTGAAACTAACTAAATAAGAAAAAAAAAACTTTCTGGCAGGTACCAGATATGAAAGGGCCGGGCAGGGACTGGTCCCTCAAGGTAAAAAAGTGTCTGGGCAGCCAAAGATACCAAGCTTGCCCCTGCCAAATCGTTTTTAGGACCTCTCAGCACACGAGAAAACAGGGACAAGTGATTTTAAATTGCTATAAACAAATCCTAAAAGATCTTGCCCCTTGGCAAGTACCAGATATGAAATGACCGGGCAGGGATTGGTACCTTAAGGTCTAGGAGGGTCTTGGCATCCACGGGATACCCAGGTTGCCCCTCAGGACACTGGAAACAGGGACAAGTAATTCTATCAAATTCATTAAACGGATCCTGAAAGAACTTGCCCCTGGCAAGTAACATATATGATATAGCCTGGCAGGGGCTGAGCCCTCAAGGTCAAAAATGTTCTGGGCAACCCAAAGATACCCAGCTTGCCCCGGCCAAATCTTTTTGAGGACCTCTCAGGCCACTGGAAATCTTTTAGGATTCGTTTAAACAATTTATAAAATTAATTGTCCCTGTTTCCGTTTCTAGTTCGTTTGAAGACCTGAGAGGTCTTCAAAAATATTTGGCCGGGGCAAGCTTGGTATTTTGGGGTTGCCCAGACCTTTTTTTAACTGGAGGGACCAGTCCGTGCCCAGCCAATTCATATCTGGTACTTGCCAGATTTTTTTTTTCTTATTTAGTGAGTTTCAAGGTCATTATCCCCACTTGCCCGTGTCGAGACCTACACTTTTTAATTGCCCGTGTGCCACATTCACCTTTAGTTTTTGAAAAATTCGTTTTAAAATCTCGAATAAGTAATCATAGGCTTACTTAATAAGTGCATGGTTTGTTTCTTATTTAATGAGTTTCAAAGTCATTAGCCCCACTTGCCCATGTCAAGACCTACATTTTTTAATTGCCCGTGTGCCACATTCACCTTTAGTTTTTGAAAAATTCGTTTTAAAATCTCGAATAAGTAATCATAGGCTTACTTAATAAGTGCATGGTTTGTTTCTTATTTAATGAGTTTCAAAGTCATTAGCCCCACTTGCCCATGTCAAGACCTACATTTTTTAATTGCCCGTGTGCCACATTCACCTTTAGTTTTTGAAAAATTCGTTTTAAAATCTCGAATAAGTAATCATAGGCTTACTTAATAAGTGCATGGTTTGTTTCTTATTTAATGAGTTTCAAAGTCATTAGCCCCACTTGGCCATGTCAAGACCTACATTTTTTAATTGCCCGTTTGCCACTTGTCCTTGATTCACCTTTAGTTTTTGAACAAGTCATGTTAAAATCTTGAAAAAGTAATCATAGGCTTACTTAATAAGTGCATGGTTTATTTCTTATTTAGTGAGTTACAAGGTTATTAGCCCCACTTGCCCGAGTCGAGACATAATTTTTTGAATTGCCCGTGTCCTACTCGTCCTTGTGGTACCTTTTGATTTTTGAAAAAAGAGTCCTTGTAAAATTTTGAATAAGTAAGTGAATTAGTAACCAACTTCACACTGGTTAAAGATAGTTATATTTCTCTTGACGTAGAGGACGCTCTTTAATATTCATGAAACATAAGGTTTTCAGAAATCAGAGAGACGAGATCAATTTTGGTCTTTGCTGTGCTAAAACAAAATCACAGAGCGTGTTGTGATTCTGTTTTTGGTATATGAAAACAGAACCAGAGAGCTAAAACCGTGTTGTGATTTGTTTTTGATATATAAAATTAAAAAATAGAAATCACAAAAGCAAAAAAAGGTACTTCTGTTTTTGATTTCTGTTTTTGATGACCAAAAACGAAATCACAACAGGTTATTTGCTTTGCGATTTTGTTTTTGTGTTTTCAAAAATGAAATGGCAAAGCCAAATTCCGTTTTTCATCCTTCCTGACTGAAACAGAAAAGCGACTTATCCATATGTACCTTGATTCTTTTCACATTTTCCCCCCCTTTTGTTAAGTCAATTAACCGTCGTAAAAATGCTCTGCCCGGTCGTATAGCTCTGCAATGAAATTCAAGGAGTCAATCAAAGATTGAATCTCTATGACGGTGGCTGATTTATGAGCTAGCGCCCTACCGATTTTCCGTCTTATTTCCACCAGTTTTTCTTGTGGTACACGTACTTGCATTAGTACTGAGTCAAGCTCTAAGCCAAGAAATGTCAATCTAGTAGTAGGCCCTTCTGATTTTTCTTTGGCTAGGGGGACACCTAGTTCTTTGCACACTAATATTAATGTATCAACAACTTGTTTACGTGTTAATTCTTCATTTTGTATTGAACCCACGCATAAAAAGTCATCCACATAGTGCACTATTTTGTTGGAGCCAATTCTTACCCTAACGCAATAATTCATAGCATTCTCCGCCACGAAAGTTGTATGCCCAAGATGGCGCCCTTCCCTTATTCATATTGAGTATAAACTTTATTATGCTCGACCCCCGGGGTGTGGCCCATTCCCGCTTGGTTGCCCACAATCCCTATTGGGTTTGGGGCGGTCTTATATCCGCATATTTCGCGGAGATCCCCCACCTATGACATAAAGGAGCCACAATTCCCCATCTATTAATGACCACAACCCGCCTTTTCTATGCATGCGATATCGAAATTCGATATCATAATCTCTCCAACCATACCCATAATACCAAGAGGCAGCAGATCGAATTAATTGCCCATATTTCAGAAGCTCATATGAGCGAGTTGGATTGGCTTCTAAATAAATACTGATATATACAAGAAATGCATCGGTCCACCATTCAATGGACACGATTTTATTTTTATTAAAGATAGCGGGTTTCAGCACTAACCTTCCCCCTTCATAAAATATTACTAAGTTAGGGGCTTGTTCGTCCACTGCCTCTGGCATTAATTATATTACTATATTTTATATCTCAAGAAATATAGTAAAATCTACAAATTACCCTCTCCATATTTTTTTTCGTCATATTATAATATACTTTAGTCCCCAGTCTATCAATGACCGGAAACAAGGGCGACTGATCTATATTATATGTGTGTGCACCACTGTGCTCCCCCCGTATATCCCAGGCAATAACGCCTGACTGAGTCGGTTGCCCGACACTGCTTGCCCATATGAAAGAATGGGCTTCTATCCCTCGAACTATAACTAGCTCTAGACCTAGTGTCACTCTCGTTGTGTGCAATTTGTAATTGAGAGCCAGCATGTAGGCTACCGGTGTTTGATACAATCGATGGGAAGGAAACCACTAAATTGCTTTTCCTCTCGCTTTCAAGATTGTTAGATCTATGTCTTGTTGTTTCACTAGATTGTGATATTTCTGGTAGATGTGATTGCATAGCTACGTCTACCTCACCTTGCATTGGCTATGCTTGTGAAAGCGGCTGGCTTGATGACTGGTTCGCTCCAGTTGTCTCATTTCCACGGTATTGTGGTCCGTCAGTCTCCGGAGCCGGGTTTATGCTGGTGGTGGGTAAGCGTCCACTGCTGGGGTTACCGCTCGAGTGCCTCGCCCGTTTTGGCCGCCCCGCCCGCCGGAGAGTTGAGATGCCGAGTACGTCTTGAGTGGTGTTGTTGCTACACTGCCTTAATCTTGTTGACTGTCTAGGCCTAGCAATCTTTGGTTGGCGGGCCACCCGGCTCTGGCTCGATTTCCGCTTTCCCATCTTTCGATATACTGGGATTTCCTCTCGTTATTTAGACTTATCTGTATACTCAATTGTAGAGCCTTCTCGAAAAAGGACTTCTCCGAGCGGAGATAAAGTCGAAAGTGAGAAAATCTTGCACACGGCGTTCCCACGCTTATTGCGCGCATAACTCCACGTTTGTAGATTCACTGGCTGTGCGCATTTTCGGTTTCTTTACAAAGGTAAATTTCACATGTCGCTGTCTCACAAAGTCACCGCTTAAACAGCTGTAAACGGCGCGCGCTATTTCTGGCCTATACCAGCAATTGTTTTGTCTATCCTTGACTCTCCCAGAATGACTCTGATCATTTATTATGATCACGTTATTCTTGGAGACTTGTTTGTTTCAGAAATGCAAGCAACATGTAATATTGTGGTCTATTTACGCCTGGCAAGAAATATAACAATTTGTTTAGCCTAACAAAAATTGTAGGCCTACAGTTATTATCAAAACAATACCTTCACACACTTGAAAGGAAAAGTCATTAAATTGTTTACATGGGATTGGAAGTGGTTGCGCAGCAGTTATTGATGGTGTACAGTTGGTTAAACTATATAGTTCTTAACCCTCACCAAGTAAAAACAAAGAAGATTAATTTAGTCTTTATATGAAGCATTACTACTAAGAATCCAATGTTTAGGTATGTAATTAAGTAGTTTGCACACTACCCATGTTAATTTTTGCCTATTAACATTTATTACTTGCATTATTCTTTACCAGTTTCATTGTGTATCATTGGGCTTAAGTCTCATTTTGGTTGTCTTAATAATATCAAGATACAGTTCTGAAACATTAAAGACTCCAAATATGTAAGAAATTCATTATAAAAACAACAAAAGAAATTAATAAAACAAAATAATACACAACAATACAAATAAAATCTAAATATTTTTATGACAATATTGTTTACTTACATAATTACTATAGCAAGCAACTTTTTAAAAAAAGATCGTGCTTCGTAATAATGTATTTTTGATAAATTATCAAGAAATATGTAAAATAGAGACCTAATTTGCATAAATAACAAAATTTCAGATATAAATATAAATGTTTCAGGGCTTTATTTTATGTGTGCTTCAACATTCTTCCAAAATATCATATTGATAGGATTGTTATTGACAGAGATATCCTATTTCGTAAAAAAATGGAATAATTATTGCAATATCGTGATTTTGTACATTTTGTATAATTTTGACCAATTTATGAATGCTAAAGAGGCGTGATGTAATATTTATTGAACATATTGTTTGCATAATGTGTTTCTTGTACCCAAACAACGTTTAGACTGAAATTCTTGCACTTAAAATGATCTGAACATAGCTGACAGCAGGTTTACTGAAACTTTTGACCACCAGTGTATAAATGTCAAAAGCAAATTTCATGAGCAATTCGAATATGGTGAAAAAATTAAGGGTCATTGGAAAGGGGGACTTAGATAGGGGACCTAAATTAAAAATTTGGAGCCCCTCAAAAATAATTAAAAAATACCCATATAAGACATGTAAGATGTTACTACTTCACCTTTCTCTATTATGAATTACATTTCAGACATTCTCAGGAAATTACCTTTTATAGAATAAATACTTTTGTAGGGAAAATAAGCTTAAAATTGTAACGTTATGACACTTTGATCCTCATAGGGGCAATAATTTTTTTAGACTTTTCAATTGGTGGCGTAACACAGAAAAAGGCGAGGTGGGGGGGGGGGGTTCCAACGCATGGCTATGTTATTTAGTGTGTTTTTTTTTTAGGATAATGATGATTTCCGGAGACATTGACATAATTATAACTACACTGAAAACCTAAACGGGTAGACCGACAAGCTTTAAAGCTAGTCGCAGTGATGCCTAGACTGACTAGCTTTAAAGCTAGTCGGTCACGACGGACTAGCTTTCCTTCAACACAACCCGGTTATTACGGACTAGCTTTGAAACTCGTCCGTCTATACGGACTAGATTGAAAGCTAGTCAAGTTAGTCCGTCAAGACGGACTAGTTTTAATGCTCGTCGGTCACGACGGACTAGCTTTCTAGAAAGCTAGTCGGTCACGACAGACTAGCTTTAAAGCTACTCGGTCAGGACAGACTAATTTTAAAGCTCGTCCGTCGTGACCGACTAGTTTGACGGACTAGCATAAAAGCTAGTCGTAGTGATGCCCAGACTGACGAGCTTTTGAGCAGGACTAGCTTTACAGCTAGTCGGTCATGGTGTGAAAGCTAGTCCGTCGAGCTTTTCTGTCGCGATGTTTTTGCTGCTGTCTTGACAGCTAGCATGACGGACGAGGTTAATATGGCTTCACCAGCTTGTCAGAGACGTCAAATCTGAAATGTTAGAAGACATTTTAAAGATACGATTAAAAAAACTTGCATTTTGTCACAAGAATTCGGGGGAAAAAAATTATTATGATGATATAAATCAGAGACAGGAATTAATACAGGAGGCACAATTAGGTAACATTATGGCAATTATCAAACAATGGGGGTAAGTTGCCCAGGGGTCGCCGGCATGGCTTGCATCATCATTGCTTTTTGTTGTAGGCCTACCTGCTTTTGCATTTTCGGCCTATACCATTATCCTTGAGAGCCACTTAGGAAATCCCAAAGTCGTGCCTCTAATCCAATGTTTTTTTTTTTCAGATACAAGTAATCTAAAAGAAAAGTGGCGCCTATATTTATTATTAGAATTTTTAAAATTTTATTTTCATAACTTAATGTGATTGTTATTATCGTTGTAAATACACACAATTCAAAAATTGATTTAGCAAGACATAATTTTTCGCGTTGGTGATTATAGCATTAATCTATGTGGAAAAAATAACGCTATCTGCGAACTAAAACATAAGGAATTAAAAAAAGAGTACTCACACAGTCATGTCACTCGAAGGAGATCGCCATTATAATCCGAATCTTAATCTTTACGGGGTATATCGAATCTGCGTCTGTACAGATTGCTCATTAAATGGAATCCACATACAGATACCTACCTACCTACCAGGTCGGCTAAACTGCCGAGACCTAGTACGAATCCTCCAGTTATCCCTGTCGTGCATGCAGTTCTTCAGCTCGTCTGTTCCAACTACTCCAGCATCTGATTTCATGATGTCTAGGTAGTTCTTGCGTTTTCTACCACATACAGAAATGCAACTAATAGTGATGTCCTTTTCGCAATGCGCATGTTATTCAGTCAATTGTACCACCTTCTATTCATTGCTGTTGCTAAGCCAGGCATTCACCAGCAATCCATAAGAATAGACGGTTCATGGGTTGTATAGTTCATGAATTTGTACAAAAGACATGTCAGGCCATGTATTTTCAACTACGAAACATTTGCAAAGTTCGCAAGATTTTGTCAAATAAAACTCTTGCCATCATTATTCATTCTTTTTTAATTTCACGCCTTGACTACTGCAATTCTCTGTTATATAATATGCCATCATTTCAATTAGCTAAACTACAGCGTGCACAAAACTCTGCTGCTCGGGTTTTGTCAAGAACCCGCAAAAGGGATCATATTTCCCCTGTCTTGAAAGGGCTACATTGGCTACCAGTAAAGGAACGTGTTGAATACAAAATTCTGCTTATTACTTGGAAGGCAATGCATGGCTGTGCGCCTGCATATATATTCAATCTTCTTACAGAATATGTTCCTAGTCGTAATCTACGCTCCTCAGAAAAAAACTTGCTTGTTACAAAAAGAAATGTATCAATGTACGAAGATTTTCTTCAGCTGCTCCAGCTTTATGGAATGCATTACCAACACAGATTCGTTCTTTGGAGACATTAGAAACGTTCAAATCTAATCTCAAAACAATTCTTTTTGTGAAGGCATACTAACTTGAATATTAATGTTGTATTATATTGTAAATTGTAGTTCTTTATATAATTATCAAAATATATAATTGTTGTTTACTGTCTGTGTGTTTGGTATTGACAATCCTTTCCTCTTTGACTTTGACATAGCAGATTTGGAGTGTGCGCCTCACAGGCTGTCCCTCTTATCTGTTTTTATTCAGAGAATGTGTTTGGAACTACATGTATGATGTATGTTGTTCAACACTTTCATCTTGTTTTACAATGCGCCTCGGAATAGTTTAACTAGACAGATGGCGCGATACAAATCCGTTATTATTATTATTATTAGTTACGAAGTATTCAATTAGCCTGTAATTAAAGAATGGAACAATATTCCTAACCTACTCGTGAATGGCATACTTTTCATGATTGATGTTATGTCGGCAATCGTAAGCTCTCAGATTGTTAAGCCAAAACAACCTTTGTTTGAGAATGTTGGATGTATCCAACTTTTATTCACTGTTGTTGCTAAGCCGGGCATTCACCAGCAATCTGTAAGAAAATACCGGGTTCCTGAGTTCTATAGTAACAAGGTATTCAATTAGCCTGTAATTGAAGAATTGAACAATATTTGAAATCTACCGGTACTCGTGAATTGCATAATTGTCATAATAGATGTTGTGTCTCGTAAGCTTTCAGATTGTGAAGCCAAAACAACCTTTGTTTGAGAGTGTATCCACTTGATTATGCTCGGAAACAGAATAAATAGAGAAGGTACATTGAAACGACATTGCAACTATTTGTATCAAAAGCTATAGGTAAACTCTTCTACATACCTACTTTTTTTGGACCTAGTCGGTCACGTCGACGGACTAGCATCAAGCTTGACGGACGAACTTTATAGCTCGTCCGTCAAGTTGAGAGATGTAGATTCAATTGTATGCTAGTCCGTCTCGACGGACTAACATGACAGACTAGCTTTAAAACTAGTCGGTCCATTGACGGACGAGGCTAGGTTTTCAGTGTAAAATCATTTAAATATACTTGGTGTTCTAATAATTTTGGCCATCACTCTATGTCTGCATTGAAATTAAAAATACAGAGGAATAATTCGAGAACATGTACACAATACCAAAATAATACAGGATAAAATGAAAATAAAGAACGAAGAAGAAGGGGAAAAAAAACATTGAAGAAAAAACAAGGGACAAGAAAAAGGAAGTGCAATGAATTTAATCCAAAAGTGATTGTATATGGACTGAACATAATTGTCTACTGTATCCTAAATGCCCAAACCCGGCCAGACCCTCTTGCTCCGGGTGCCCATGCGAATATAATGTTTCTAAATTGCATGAATGAAGTTGAAAATCGACTCCCCAAAATGAATTTTAAAGTTCGAAACACATTTACCAGCCGTAATGTTTAAATTGAATTTCGAATTCCACGAGCATTATTGAAAATAACTGCCTATACAGTGCGTCCCAAATAAAAGTAAACCAAACTTTGAGAGCATCATATTAAAATGATATTACCTATGTGTTATTTATTTCCATATCATGACAAAGAGTAACTTAATATCTTTCAGGTGACACCAATATTATACCTACATAGGCTTCGGAACCGGGGGGGCTTGGGGGGGCGCAGCCCCCCAAAAAAATATTGGGGGGGCTCAGATATCGTTGAGCCCCCCCAATATTTTTGATGCCGTACAGATTCGGCGATTGCCCTTTTAATATAACCCAAGATTTGTATCATTATTGTTTTGTTGTTTGTTTTTTTTTTTGTGGAGGGGACTATGGCATCATTAAGCCCCTCCCATAATCTTACTGAGCTCCCACCAAATTTTTTTGAATGAAAAGTTTATATTTCAGGTCTCTATTGACAAAATTTTTAGCTCGCGCTACGCGCTCGCACATCATGGTTGTTGTTGTTGTTTTTTTTAAATAGGAACATAGGAACTACTATCTAGGTTGGAGCTCAGCCATTGAGCCCCCCCCTCGGTGTTTAAGAGGGGCTTTGACACTGGCTTTGATATGTTTGAGTCCCCCTTCTGCTCATAATTTGTTGTGAAATGCTCATATTTCAAATTGTCAAACTTTTAGCTCATGCTGCTCGCTCGCTGGATCGGATAGCATGTCTTTCTGTTAACCTTTTTTTTCAGAATGACAAGGGTCCCTGATATATTAGTTGTGGCTCAAACAATAAGCCCCCCTCCCGCCCCGAGTGGCTTTCGTTGGGTCGATATCATTGAGCCCCCTCTCTGCTCCCAAATTGTTTTTGAAACGCTCATTTATCTTTTTACAAATTTTAACTCGGATGTCTTTAAGTTATTTTTAACAAAAAGCGCTTAGAATGCACACTTTTCAGGTTGATATATCAACAATTTTGAGCTCGCATTGTTTAATGAGATATATATCTTTTTTTGTGAACATAGCGAAAAAAACACTCAAAATGCACTGTTTTCAGGTTGATATATAAAATAATTTTGAGCTCGCGCTTCGCGCTCGCATTGTTTAATGAGATAGAAATCTTCTTTATAACCATAGCACAAAAAGTGCTTAAAATGCACAATTTTGAGGTTGTTATATCAAAAATTTTGAGCTCGCGCTTCGCGCTCGCATTGTTTAATGACATAAATATCTTCTTTGTAAACAGAACGAAAACAAACGCTCAAATGCACTGTTTTTAGGTTGATATATAAGAAAAAAATCGGCTCGATTGAGATAAATATCTTTTTTATAACCATTGCACAAAGAGCGCTTAAAATGCACACTTTTTAGGTTGCTATATCAAAAATTTTGAGCTCGCGCTTCGCGCTCGCATTGTTTAATGAGATAAATATCTTCTTTGTAAACATAGCGAAAAACGCTTAAAGTGCACTGTTTTCAAGTTGATATATCAAAAATTTTCAGCTCGCGCTTCGCGCTCGCATTATTTAATGAGATAAATATCTTCTTTATAGCCATAGCACAAAAAGTGCTTGAAATGCACTGTTTTCAGGTTTATAATATTAAAAAAAATTCAGCTCGCGCTTCGCAATTGCAATGTTTAATGACATAAATATCTTCTTTGTAAACATAGCGAAAAAACCGCTTAAATGCACAGTCACTTTTCAGGTTGCTATATCAAAAATTTTGAGCTCGCGCTTCGCGCTCGCATTGTTTAATGAGATAAATATCTTTTTTGTGAACATAGCGCAAAAACTCTCAAAGTGCACTGTTTTCAAGTTGATATATCAAAAATTTTCAGCTCGCGTTACGCGCTCGCATTGTTTAATAAGATATATTTCTTTTTTGAAAACATAGCGAAAACACGCTCAAAATGCACTGTTTTCAGGTTGATATATGAAAAAAATTTCAGCTCGCGCTTCGCGATTGCATTGTTTAATGACACAAATATCTTCTTTGATAGCGAAAAAACCGCTTAAATGCACTGTTTTCAGGTTGATATATCAAAAATTTTCAGCTCGCGCTTCGCGCTCGCATTGTTTAATGAGATAAATATCTTCTTTATAACCATAGCACAAAAAGTGCTTAAAATGCACTGTTTACAGGTTGATATATCTAAAATTTTTAGCTCGCGCTTCGCGCTCGCATTGTTTAATGAGATAAATATGTTTATAAGCATAGCGAAAAAACGCTTTAAATGCACTGTTTTCAGGTTGTTATGAAAAAAATCGGCTCGCGCTTCGTGCTCGCATCGTTTGTTGAGATAAATATCTTCTTTATGTTGTAGCACAAATAACCGCGCTGTTTTTAGTCTGATTTATCAAAAGTTTTCAACAGATCTAAGAAGATTGTTTTTAGAATTTAAGATAATAATCATCTTAGTTTGATAAGAAGGAATACTATTTTTTTTTTCATAAAAAAAAAATAATAATAAATAAATAAATAAATAAAAGAAGACTTCGGCATGTTCAAAAACTCTGTCAACGTATGTTTGGGG
>CALNVZ010000816.1:136147-162026 GCA_940671915.1 Paracentrotus lividus
GTAATAAAAAAAAAATCCCCCAAAAAGTTGGTGAAAAATTGAGCCCCCCCAATCCTGAAAATCTTCCGAAGCCTATGACCTATACTATCACGGTTAACCAAGCACTTGAGTTCTTAAAAAATGGTCAAAAACAAATTGTCCCAAGTTTTATCGGAAACAACCCTTTCTGATCATTCATCCTTTGTGTTAGGTCAGCCGTCTTAAGTTCATTCATAAAGCCCGCGTCACACTGTCCCGAAGGTTAGCAGCGATGGACACACGATGGCGGAAACAAAACCCAAATTTTTCTTCTGGAAACGAAGGCATTACGAAAGCATCGCGAAAGCATCGGGCCATTTTGGAGTACTACAGACTGTTTCAAAAAGAATGGAACAATTGTGGAAATAATTAAGGTATGACATCTTCTGAAATAATGCCTGTATTTGGGACAACGTTAAAAAAAAGAGTGCAAAGAGGAGCTGATCGATATTACACACATTCATTTTTCTATGCTCAAAACCTAAATACAGACCATGGAAAAACATGCGCAAAACAGATTTTCTTGATTATAGAAAAGTGATCATATCTCATGACCTACAACACCTAATGAGATCTACTGCATAAGGTCTCCACAGCCGGGGGCGTCCAAAATGAGCGCCCATTTTACAATTTTTTTTTTTTTTTTTTTTTTAATGAATTATGATTAGATAAAGTCAGGAACCAATATAGACAAAATTCAACAATTTGCCCCGTGACTGAGAATAACACAATATCCGCACGTGTATTATGAAAAGCTGATTGTATGCGATGGCGGTGAGTAGGCAAACAAAAGTGCCAAAAATGCGGAATATTACGTACAAGTTTTCGATACTTGTTTTGTCTGCTAAAAGCTATCGCATGTTATCGGCCTTTCCTTATTCACGTACGGGTATGGGATTCTTCTTCGATACGGGGCAAATTGTTGATTTTTGTCTGTATTGCGTTCCTGACTTTAGCTCATCATAATTCTTTATCGGAATAAGATATAACTCCCTTCTTTTTCCAGCATCATTCACATGCTCGTAGGTAGTTTTTAAAAAGTTACAAACATCAATGTTTTATACAACTATTTATTAAAAATTATTGAAAAAAGGAACAAAAAATATTTTCGTAAAAAAAGTGAGAAAAAAACATTTCTTCATCAAAACTTTTTCTGTTTTCGATTTCAGTCTGATTTCAAAATGACATAAGCGTTAAGACATTTTAATACTCTTTATTTTGACATCAAAGTTAGTTTGTTTAGAAAATGAATTCTGCTATTTTTATTCAAAATAGAATTTTTTCTAAAATGGGCACTCATTTTGGACGCCCCCGGCTGTAGGGACCTTATGCAGCAGAGATGCACTGCCAGACGTTGGGTTTAGTAAATGTGGGATTCCTCCCCATATATTCCAATACTTTACTACTGGTACCTCGTTCAGCTAACCTAAACCGAGCTGGCTGCCTGACTATGCGGCGGAGCGATTTCTTGTACACTGACAGTATTATAGAAATGTGTCATGTTTTGTGCTTTCATTACTCCTTGCATCTAACTCTGTCATTTTCAGGAGTTGTAGTAAATGTAATCATGAAAGGGCAGACATTTTTCTATCTAACACTGTAAAGTATATTCATCAATTCCAAATATAAAACGAGTTATTTTGTGAAGAAAAACATTTTGGCAGAAGTTCCGCTTTCTTTCTTTCCAGTAGATTCACAATGCAAAGTGCGTAATGCATATGCAGCACGCGCGGTTCGATCGATGAGCCTACTGAATAGCGCTGGAAAAGAGGTCCTGTTTCTTTCAAATTATTTCTATGAAATACGGATTAAAGATCAAAGCAGCGGGATTCGCACCTCTGGACAATGGCATTTTTGAATAATCACCATTCATTCTCTTCTTCTTCTCGAGTCCTTTTTCTCAATTTTTGTTTATTTGTGAATTAGAATGTGATTCAAACTCTGCCCATTAGATACTGAACGCAGGCGATCCCATTAGGCGAAAGGGTAGTAAGATCAGCTGGGGAACAGGGGGAAGGTAGAAGAGGGCATTGTAGAAGGTGACTCATGGTCTCCTCCTCTCCGCATTCGCAAACTGGCTCATTCATTAAAAGCGCAGGTGTAAGTTTTAAAATAAAAGCGGGACTTATAACTTATAATGCCTACTGCATTTGGCATACTTTACATTTCATTACATCATTATAGTTATAACAAAATAGTTAAAGCAAAATGTCAAATAATCAACCCCTCTCTTTATCGTGATAAGTATATATAACCTAGCGATTATCAGAAAACGACAGGCTTAATCTTCATGCAACTAATGTTTTATATACAGTGGTGGCCAAAATTATTAGAACACAAAGTAAATTTAAATTATTTTAGCTGTTTTCATTCAGTTGACCATTTAAATACCTTCAAAATGCCTGGAATGTCTCCGAATGTCATCTTTATGCTTTAAAAACTAAATAAAACATAGCCATGCGTTGGGAACTCCCCCAAGTCGCCCCCAAATCGCCTTTTTTGTGTTACGCTACCGTTTGTAAAATCTAAAAAAATCTTGCCCATATCAGGATCAAAGTGTCATAACGTTAAAAATATCAAGTCTCTCCCTACAAAAGTATATATTTTCTGACAGGAAATTTCATGACAATGTCAAAAATGGCATTCACAATACGATAGGGTGAAGTGGTAACATGTTCTGTGGGAGTTTTTTTAATTATTTGTGAGGGGCCCCAAATATTTAATTTAGAGCCCCTATTTAAGTCCGATTTTTTTTCTGACCCATAATATTTTAACATATTTGAATTGCTCATGAAATTTCCTTAAAAAATATACATTCACCAGGAGTGTCTTCATTTAATGAAAAAAAAATCTTAACCTTCAATGGGCATGGTTACTTTGGTCATCTCACCACCAATGGAGGGGGCGAATCCACCTCTCCCCATTTAACCAAATTTTCTGAAACTTGGCAGGTATTTGAGGTATATTAGAATGAATAAGCCTGGTAAGTTTCATACTTCTACCTCAAATACTTTTTGAGCAATCGGCATATGTAATTGGCCTTTTACTTTTTTTGCATTTTGACTACATTTTTAATACACAAGTCTATGGGGAAAGCAAAAGCGCATAGCGTAACTATTTTTTTTGCTGCGCATTACCAGATGGCCGAAACTATATAAATTTGGTATCAAAATATACGTAGGAACCTATGCTAAAAAGTCATGAAAGCTCATGGCACTCAAACGATATCTTTAATCTGAATGCGGCAAATGAACTAGGGTATTGATAATCCCATAGACTTTGTGTAGGTTCAGGTGTTCTAATAATTTTGGCCACCACTGTATATCTATAATAATGAACATTGTTTTAACATCTTAACCTTTCTAAACACAACACAAAAAGAAAGTTCCCCGTAATTCAGATATCAATAATTTTTGAACCAGGAGGAATTTAAAAAATCTAATTATATGTCCATGTAGGGAACTTAATTAACTACAATGGGAACGAATTTTAGGAAAAATCATGAAGCCATGCTTCAGTGAGCAATGGTTGAATGCCAAAATGTCATTTTTTAAAGTGCGCAAGCCTAAAATTGCAACTTTGATTCAATGACAACGGACCCATTTTCAGATGTTAAACACTTTACGCATCAGAATGTATGCAAAGCGTGCTTCCCAATATATGGAAAAGAAATTTGCGTCAAATTTCACGGTTGAATGAGCATGCAGCAAAAATTGCACAAACTGCCATTTTTACTTCTTTGTCATGGTATAATCGATCAAATATGATGGAATTCCTGTTTTGGAAGTGTATGCAACCAATATCCATTCATTCACGGTTGAATGAACCCATCAAACAACCAAAAAAATAGGTCATTTTAGAATTACGAAAATGCATTGCAGTAATTTTATGCACTAGAAAGCATCTCAATAACATGTTGGAGTTGTATTTATATTATTTGGGCACGTGTCAATGATCCTATGGCATTTATTTACAATTTCATGCTTCAGTGAGCACGTGAGACTGGAAAAGCCCTTTTCTCACGTACGGACTAAAATTCAAATTCTTACTTTGATTGAATATAACAATTCTTTTCGGGGAGTACCTTTGATTTTTTTTTCATGAAAATTCCGATGTTTCACGCCTCAGTGGACACAAGATATAAGAAAATCATGAAAATGAGAAGAAAGTTTGGGGCTTTGTCATGGTTCAGTGACTTTTCAAATACGTAATTTGAATAAAGATCATGTTAGTTATAGACCAGTTGAAGCTATGTGCAAAGTTTCAAAAAATAATTCACAGTCAAATGGACAAAAACTGACAATTAAAATATGCCAAATTTCACTTTTGTTAAACTTTTGTTAAACCTCTGTACATAAAGTCAAAGGAGGAGGAAATCAATACCTGACAAATGTGAAATTCGGCCAATTTCATTGATGATTATTGTTAATTCTACCGTGAGTTATGTCACGAAACTTGGCACACAGCTTGAACTGATCTCTAGCTCACTTGATCTTAATTCAGATTACGTATTCGAAAAGTCACTGAACCATGAAGAAGCCCAAAACTTTCTTCTAATTTTCATGATTTTCTTGTATCTTGTGCCCACTGAGGCGTGAAACATCGGGATTTTTGTGAAAATAAAATCAAAAGTACCCCCCAAAAAAGAATTGTTATATTTAATCAAAGTGAGAATTTGAATTTTAGTCCATATGTGAGAAAAGGGCATTTCTAGTCTCACGTGATTACTGAAGCATGAATTTGTAAATGAATGCCATAGGATCACTGACATGTGCCCAAAGAATATAAATACAACCCCAAAAATGCTATTGAGATGCTTTCTACAGCATAAAATTACTGAATGCATTTTCGTAATTGTAAAATGGCCTATTTTTTGGTTGATTGATGGGTTCATTCAACCGTGAGTGAATGTATATTGGTTGTATACACTTCCAAAACAGGAATTCTCTCATATTTGATCGATTATACCATGGCAAAGAAGTAAAAATCGCAGTTTCGGCAATTTTTGCTGCGTGCTTACTCAACCGTAAAACGCAAATTTAGTTTCCGTATATAGGGAAGCACGTTTTGCATATATTCTGACGTGATAAATGTTTAAAATCTGAAAATGGGTCCGTTATCATTGAATCAAATTTGCCATTTTAGGCTTGCGAACTTCAAAAAATGACATTTTTGCATTCAACCATTACTCACTGAAGCATGACTTGATGATTTTCCCTAAAATTCGCTCTCATTGTGGCTTATTAAATTCCCTACATGGACATATAATTAGATTTTTTTTTAATTCCTCCTGGTTCAAAAATTATTGATATCTGAAATAGGGGGAACTTTCTTTTTGTGTTGTGTTTATTTCTCTCTCTTCTCTCATTCTCAATTTTTATCTCTGTTTTTCTCCTCTCGAGGTACCTTTATTTGATTATTTTGTTCCCTTCCGGACGCGTACGCGTACGCCAAAAGTTTAGATCGGGAATTCGTTTCTCATGTTAAAAATTGCGGTAATGTTGAAATAAAATGAATTTTTCTTGATTTTTGTCCATGTAACAAGGTTATTTCTTTTATGGATATTGAAAATGAATATATCTTTGTCCTATTACTCAAGAATTTAGCCCCAAAGTGCTGGTGAAAAGCTGGAAAAGTTTGTCAATATATTAGGGAATTATCTCGGCTTCTGTAGAAGCCCGTCGTAGCAGACTGAACACTTCGCTCGGCTTCTGTAGAAGCCCGTCGCATCCAAAGGGATAATTAGCAATCTTAAAACCACCATGACCATCGGTAGAGTTTTGCAGGCCTCGGCAGCAACTTCCAATGCATCGGCAAATTCTTTGACAGGCAAAAAAAAAAAACTCCCGATGGACTTGCGAAGGTTCACTTCGTTTGAGCATCGCAGCATCGCGCATTGTTGCCTTACGAAGGCAATGCGAGGGAAACACGAACCCGCCCGATGATCTGTTGAAGGCAACACGACGTCGTGACTCCTTCTCAATGCCATTATGTAGCCATCGTAGTATAGTATGATGACACAGAATTGTCTTGTGGAATGGAAGAAGAATTTAGTGTTCCTCTCTGTATTCTTTGCGTCACCTATATCATTGTATATTCCGTCAAATTCTCATTTGCATTTGTGTTTTTTTATTTTTAAAGTATCATCTTTCCGACCTCATTTCTTTCAAGACCTGTGATGAAAATGAAATGTAAATATATAATTTCAAAATCCATTCTGTCGAAGCTGAAGGCAAAATAATTTTCTCCCTAAAAAAGGCGTCATTTCATCCATCTTTGCGACTTTAACGTTTAATCATAACAACATGATTGTGACAATCATATTCATGGTGATACTAATGATGGTGTTGGGCAGCTGTGAGATATGTCGGTGATGGCGGTGATAAAGATAATAATTATGATCTTAGTGGAGGATGGGGACAAGTATGAAGCGGGTAGGGGTTGGTAGATTTGCTGGTAATTATGATGATGATGATGATGATGATATTGTTGGCGATGGTGATGCTGGTGGTGGTGGTGATTATGCACGATGTTAATGAAGATGACGAGGATAATTTCAAGGGTGGTGAACAGCCCCAACACCACCTCCATTATCATCATTTATATGATTGCCATTTGTTCTCATTATACCATGATTTAAGTTAAAGTCAAATTCTAAAATAAACACTTTTTAACAAATTTTCTCTAATCAGTCCAAAGTAACTTTGACAAAATTAATTTTGACACAAAATTGTCAAATGAAATTTTCTTTGCAAAAGATAAAAAATAACTAAATTGGGTGACATTCTAAAAACACCAAATGTACAGTATTTGTCTCGTTGTTTTTTCCTCTGATTTTCACTGGAACGGTTTCCGATTAATCTCGAACTGTCTCTGGTTGCTGGATTTTATTAAAGTCTTTTCTTTTCTCAATTCTGTGTTTACCAGCTATCTTCTTACCTTGGGGGCATGTTATATTTCAATTGGAGTAAAAAAAACAAAAACAAAAAAAAAAACAATACAAATATAGTTTTACAGTACAGTGTGTTCTGCTCCCGATGAATTATGATCAGCTATTGAATTCCCCGCAGTCTGGTGAAGATTTTTTTTTTTTTTATAGAATAAGGAGGTCACGTGATGCTTTTTTCAATAACACGTATTAGCCCATGCGCAAACAAAATAAAGTCTCTATTGTCCCAAGCCAATTAGCCCCAAAGAATGTATTCAATTCGGCAATCTTGGATTCGCGCCTGCGATGCCCAAAACGACGTCGTTTGACATTCGTGTCTCCTTCGGGTACGCTTCTTATTACAAATTCACATCTTCGTGTACCATTCGCATGTGATTCGTGGTGCCGTTGTGTAACCTTCTAAACTTTGCGCGAACCCTAATAATGACCCCATCGTATAGCCATCGCAGCGGAATATCGGGACAGTGTGACGCCAGCTTAAGGGACAAAGAATTATATGGACGATTGAAATTCAAGGGCTGCTTTTACCCAAACTTGATACAAACAAATTTCTACCCTTGTTTTTTAAAGCCGTGCTCAGTCATCCATCTTAGCACATGTATAAGTTTGGTATCATTGAAAATAATACGTATTACTCTTTATTATGAAATCAATATCAAGGTCAAATAAGCTAAACAAGTTAAATATGAGGCTCTCAAATTTGTGTTTACCTTTTTTGGGAAGAACCGTTTCGGAGTTTTGAGAACTCATAAATGAAATTGAGTTTAAAAAAAAAAATGAAATTCCTTGCTGTTTATGTTAATTTGAATTACACATAGCTCCACTTCGAGGGGTATCGTTTAAATTAAATGACCATTTTACAGATTTGATTGCAAAGATTTTTTGACCGGGTAAACCTTTAGTAATCTGTTCCATCCTTTCTATATGTTGAAAAAGGAAATAGAACGTAAGAAGGACGATTTATTTCATAATATCAGAAAGAAATAAATAGGGGACCTAATAGGCTTCATTACAATAACTTAAGATAAAATTGCTTAAAATGAGTTTATTTATATACTTTTCTTGATAACAACAATTAAATATGAAAACCAATGGTCAAGTTGACTTGCATCTCACCATTGTCTTCTCTTCCATGATAAATAAATATCCGGAAACAGTGTGTGCAGTCATGAGATCATCGATTTCTAATGCTTTCTCTTCCGCAAAGATATGTTCGCCGACCACTTTCGCCACATCCCTATGATACGCTTCAAATGCGACATCTACCAGAAATGGGTCTTTTCTGGTTTGAATATCGATTAGTTTGTTCATGATATGCAGACCAATGTCCTCATTCCGAGATGCAGTGAAATATAGAAGAAAGCGGAATTCTTCGAGTCCCTGTGTCATCACTTTGGTAAGCTCCTGTTCACAATCCTCGCGATTGCTTGTAAACAGAGAGGCAAGATACATACCGGCAAGGTATTCCTGAAACAATTTATGAGGGAAGTAAACATTGTACTTTGGGGGATCATGGAAATCTTGCAGTTTCCTGTCTAGGCTAGGCACTACCCGCATTTCTCGACTCAGCACTCCAATTCTACAGCATGTTTTCATGTGTTCTTCGTGTCCACTAAAATCATGTTCAGTATACATAATTTTTCTTTCTAAGAGTCCAGAGAAAGCAATTCTTCCGATTCCTGATAGAGATGTATAAATTTCTTCACTTGAAGGGATTTTCCAGTTTGCGTCTTTATTTGGTTTCGTTGTGTAGTGGCCTTTCAAAAATACAATCATGGTGCTGAACAACTGGGAAAATGTTTTCAGTTTCCGAATACTTTGTCTGTTTTCCTCTTGGTTCTTCCACATGAGGCAGAGCATTGCTGTGAAGAGTGGAAATGGGGCCATGTTTTCCTTCATAACATCATTGTCTTCAATGAATCTGATCAACTCGTGACCTGCCCGAGCGTTTTCTTTAAAGTATTTATCGATATAACCTGAAACCTGTTCTGGATCAAATCCAACAACCTCAATGAAAGCATAAGTCTTCATTAAGACTTCTGTCCGTCTAATCTGGTCTGCTTTCCAAGGCCGTGTAGTAACCATGACGGTACATTCCTTGAACTTGTCACCTCGTATTACTCGAGCTACATCGGATTCTTCTTTGACCAGATCGCCATCATACTCATCAAGCCCATCAAATATAATAAACACCTTTGAGGGATTATCCAATATGTATTTGTCGATCTGGTGTGGTTGTACCGGATTACTATCTGAAAGATACGTCATGGCAATTTCCCCTACTGTTTGATTTTTCTTGATATTTCGCAGAGGAATGACAAGAACCCAATCAAAGTTGTTAAACTGTTCAGTTTCCTTTGTCCAGTCCCATGCAATCTTCGAGCAGAATGTCGTTTTACCGACGCCTCCTTCACCTTCCACCATTACTCGTTTCGGTAACTCGTCGTTAATCTTTGTTGTGAGAATTTCGGTGTAGTCTATGGGAATCTTCGTTGTCTTTCCATTTTTCTTTCGAAGCAAAGCTAAATTAGTGTAGATACTTTCGAATTCCTGAATTAAGTTGAAATCAAGTGGATCTGTTTTGATTCTACACAGCCGTGTTTTATAGAAGGTCTTAAAGTTTTCAGCGCACCGGGATACCTGTTCTTCTGTTAAGGGGTGCGCTCTGTCTCCCGGTGACGCTATAATAAAAAATAAAAAAAATTGATAATTTTTTGTTTTGTTTTTTTTTATATTGCCTAATAGAGCTTCCGCTAGAAAAGTAGCTTTTTGAGTGAATAATAAATACAAATAATAATAGTTACATTTATATAGCGCTTAATACACATTTCCACCTTGGTGTTTCTAAGCGCTTATAGTGTTAACTAGTTATTATCCAGCTTAGCTAGGCTACCCTGAAAGGCGCTCACAGCATTCAAGGAATTACTTCCCACCGGTACCCATTCACCTCACTTCGGTCGAGTGAATGACTCATGGAGTACCTACATATATACTTATAGGCTTGCAACGATCGTCTGCGTTCGCGGAGCGGGGATGGAGCGGGGATGGCCGCACCCTGTCGTGAAACCGGGGGGGGGGGGGCTTTCTCGAAATGGTGGATTGAGGGAGGAGTAAAATTAACGCACCATTCGGGAACACCGGGGGGGGTGGGGCTTTTCTCGAAAGGCTGTGTTTAGTAGTTTTCTGACTAGTCGTTTTTATGAAAATTATTCATTAAATAATAACACAATTTTAATTAATAGATTATAATAGGAAGAAAGAAGAGAGCTTGCATTTTTGTTGTTGATATTGAAGTTCATAATTTTAGACCCCCCCCCCCTCAAACGGCTATAGCCGATAGTCCGCTGGTCCGATAGTCGCGGCCGCACTGCGGTCCGGTAGTCCGCAGGGGGGAGGGGTAGTGTTCGTTATTCGAAGGTTCGTTATTCCTAAAATAGAAAAAGGTTCATTATTCCGAAAGTAGAACAAGGTTCGTTATTCCGAAAATAGAATAAGGTTTGGTTTTCCGATAATAGAATAAGGTTCGTTATTCCGAAAATAGAAAAGGTTCGTTATTCCGAAAATTGAGCTATCACTGCAGAGCGAATGGATTAAGATAGTTGGGGGCCTGTGTTTTAGTCACCTGAATAACCTCCAGATAAGGGGGATTTGGGGGGGGGGCGGGGGGGGGCGGGGTGTCATTATTTAGCAGCATCTGCTGTTAAATTTTGATTTTCGGAGAATAATTAATGTCACAGAATTATCAACGGCGAACTTCCTACTGATAAAGAATTAGTTTCGCTTCTAAAGTCGGGCCGTTTAACAGTACATAACTAAATAATTTCTTCCGCAATTGTTTTCGTTCTGTCTTTATTTAATGAAAAAAATTATTTCAGCGGCGAATTCTTCCGGTAAAGAATAAGTTTCATTTCTAAAATTGGTCCGTTATCACTCAATAACTAAATGATTTATTTCGCAATTGTATCCGTTCGTTATTCGTGTGGGGGTGGCTGAAGGGGCTTAAAATCACGAATATATGGCATGCGCGGATCCAGGATTTTCCACAGGGGGTGGGGGGCCCAACTTTTAAAAAAATCTTGCGAGCGGAGCGAGCAAACGAGCGCGAATCGCGAGTTCAAAACACTCCCGATGGAAAACGGGCATTTTTCCTGAAAAGGAGACCAGAGGCATAAAAAGAAATGTATTCGGATGAATAGGGGGAGCGACCCAAAAATTGCATTTTAATTGATGCTTTTAAGAATGTGTTTTGTATTTCATTAATGACAACAAAGCAAAGCGACCGCGAGCCGAAAATATGGCTGTGCAGTATAGACTATTATTTAGTATATCCGCGAGCGCGAGCTTAAAAGTTGGGAGTTTAAGAGATACATTTAAGAAATAAAGGGGCACTTTCCAGTATTCTTATTCTTATTCAAATTATTTTGAGTATTAAAGAAGCTGGAGAACCAAGGCGAGGTCCATGTTGTACCACCCCCGCCCCCGCCCCAGCTCAAGTTCGGAGTGATGCCCATGAATACCGACCGCTCCTATAGGCTTATATATCGTCGATATAGGGCGGAGTCGCCCCACTCAAATTATGAAGAAGAAGAAGAAAAAAAAAAAAAAAGAAATGACAAAGAAAGAAGAAAGAATTAGAGAATTAAATAAATGTTTTGATTACTTGGTTTCATGTTAGAAATCTTGCAATATATTATGTCGAACTGAGAGTAAAAAGATAGCAACCCTTGCGTCAAATTGTATACCTGAGCCAATCGTGGGAGAATGCATGAGACTGGAGTGGAGGGGGCGCACCCCCGAGTCTCCTCCGGTCACTGTCGTCCATGATTTTTGATAACCGTTCGGTTATCAAAATATAAAACAGGGGTCAAGTATGTGTGTCTGTGTCCAACTACACACGTCCGTGCCTCACGGCTAAAAAATCAACAAAAATGCTACTTTTCTATTTAAGGCTGATTAAATATTGTTGAACGGAGCTTCTTAACTATATGCAAATGTGAATTTATTCAGAATATAAAACACACTATTTCTCTATCTCTCTAGAATTATGAACTTCAAAATCAACAAAAATGCAAGCTCTCCTCTATTTCTCCTATTATATTTAGGAAAGGCGCAATAGAAATATTGGTTATTATTATTATTTTCTATTTATATTATATTGTTATTATTTAATGAATAATTTTCATAAAAACGACTGGTTTAGAAAACTACTAAACACAGCCTTTCGAGAAAAGCCCCCCGGTGTTCCCGAATGGGTGCGTTAATGATACTCCCCTCCCTCAACCCAACCTTTCGAGAAAAGCCCCCCCCCCCCCCGGTGTTCACTAAAGGGTGCGGCCATCCCCGCTCCACCCCCGCTCCGCGAACGCAGACGATCGTTGCAAGCCATACTTATATATGTATAGATGTGGGACTTTTTAAGCAAATACCAGCGTGCATGAGAAGAAAAGTACTCATCCTGTGCTCTTGTCATGTACCACCCACACCACAGCATACACATCAGCTCTGTACTATCATTTCTTCTTGTCTGAATATTATCTTTAATTCATTAGAGTAAAAGGGAAATTGTCTTCTTACCAGATGACGTCGACTCTCCGGGTAGATATCCACCTGTTAAGATTTAAGAATAAATATTTTGTTGTATGAAAACATTACGCTGCTCCTTGTATTGCTCTTTTATTGCATGCTAAAAGTTGAAATCTTTATTTTTATATTTTTGTTTTGCATTCCCCCCTCAAAGTTATAGAGAATGGAAATATCCTCTGGCTGTCGTATTTTTTCTGGCGGAGGGGGGGGGGGAACCTTTTCATCTTTTTATGTAAGTAGGAAAACCCTGATTAAATGAATATCGACAGGACCTTTAACGAGAAAGTAAAATAATGTAATAATAATGATAATAATAGTTGCATTTATATAGCGCTTAATACGATATCCACCTTAGTGTTTCTAAGCGCTTTAGTGTTCACAAATTATTACCCGGCTGGGCTACCCCGAAAGGCGCTCACAGCATTGAAGGAATTGCTTCCTACCGGTACCCATTCACCTCACTTGGGTCAAGTACGGAAAATTTGCAGGTTGACACCTTACCGAAGGATGCTAGTGGTGTGGACGGGATTCGAACTGCGTACCTTGTGATCGTAAGTCCGCCGACTTATCCACTCGACCACACCACTCCCACTGTAACAATTGTTTTGTTTTTTTTCTAGAACATGTTCACCAAAACCTTTACCTCGTGATAACTTGTCCCCAAGTGCGCCGGTGTTTATGGTACGAAGAGCTCCAGCAAGGACATCACGACAGTTGATACCGTCCCTTTGTTTGACTTTCCATGTGCAAATGACTTTAAGTAGTGCACTGGGTATGTTAAAGCGATGATTTGTCAGGATGCCCTCGCTTTGATTCAATGAAGTTCCGAGGATGACGCATAACTCGCTGTATTTGGCAGGAGGAATATCATTTGCCAGGGTTATCAGTTCCATTTCTGTTAACTCATCTGACGAGCTGAGGGAAATAAGTAACATAAAGTAAATTGTTGAAGGGGAATCATCCTCAAATTACAAAGTCGCATATTATTACAGAGCTGATGTTTTATGTTCTTGTTTGTTGGTCTGCAATATTTTGGTCAAATAATGCTTAAGATTGGTTAAGAGTATCTTGTCTATATTGCCGCTCAACAATAACTTTAAACTTTCATTTTGATGATTGAGGTGTTTTTATTATTGTTTTTTTTATAGTTTGTTTGTTTGTTTGTTTTTTCTAGAAGTAGTGTAGAACATAAGCATATGGACATATTGAAGTCGAGTCCTCTGAATGAGAGTCTGTGCTTCACACCACTCGGCTGTTATTGACGATATGGAAAAAAACAAAATTCCTAATTTTAATGAAACAACTAGGATAATGTTCAAGGCTGATTTTTAGCAATTAGTTTGTTAAGGGTCCTGAACTATCCTATGGAAATAGAATTGCGTGTACCTCATACGAAAATTGTGAAAACGACTGATGCATATAAATTCTACTCTATGTAAAATGTAAAGTTAACGTATACCAATGTGCGGCATTAAATCGTAATTAAACAAGGCGAGTCCATTACCTAAGAGGGAGACGCAACAAAGTGACGTTGGAAATACGGCTGAGAAGCGCAGAAATTTTTACAGCTGGCTGCAATAATAAATTAGCTCACAAAAACTCGCGTAAGAAGACTTCCCTGGATTGGAATGGTATTGTCCGTTCGTTTGAGCAAACTACTCGTGGAGATGAAATAAATTGATGATGAAATTTTATCATGGTGTTAGTTTATAGATTCTCCAGGCCAGATGGAGGAAATACACATTTGGGCAAGCCTATAACATGATTGTGCTGAAGTTGTAATCAGAATATGCAATTCACATAGAATGATGCTCAAAACAATGACATAGATAGTGAACTTGTCACAGGTGTTGTTTCTAGGCGATATGCATGTGATAAACGTAAATATTGACCAGTCGAGGAAAGAATCTCTTATGATTATGTTCAAAGAGACAGGATTTTTTTGTTTGTAATCAATTAAAATGAATTTACCATCTCCGGAAAGCTGAGAATTCAAGCTTTTAATTGCCATGCGAACAATAAGCTATAATAGAATAATGCAGCATCGAGGATCAAAACTATGCGGCGCATGAGCTATTTTGAGAGCAAAATATACCATATTGTACAAGAATTTGAACTGACTAGGCTTTCGAATTGACAAAAGTGACAGGAAGTTCTCTTTCCTTTGCAATAAGTTATTCCTATTTCTGAAAAATTCAGATTCTTAGCGTACTTAATCATAATGAACATTTCTTTGAAAAGGTAGTTGCTCGCCACAATAAAGAAAATGAAGTGAAAAACTCATAAAATAAAAAAAGTCAATCGGAGCCTTACAATTTCTGACAAGCCAAAATGACCAACTGTCTGGTTGTCATTCGTAACCTTTATTAAATTTTAGAGTTATTAAAGCAAATAAAGAAACGGGGTTTGAGCTATTTTGCAAAACTTGCCTGCCATATGCTAATGTCCTTCTATACGTCCTACGTCTTCCAGTGAAAACCCACTACTACCGCTTGTAACAAGGCCTTCCTTTCGGTAAAAGGACTTAAAAGATGAATAGTGATTTTGATTGGATTGTCTATATAAAGATTGGCGGTAACTTACAGATACAGGACAGAGAAAAGACAATCTTCAGAATAGGCTTACCGATTCATAATTATTAGAGTGGTGTCTTATATCATAAAGTTACGACCAAAGTTATAGCAATAGTTATAACATTTTTTCAATTGTGCTTGTTAAATTTTATTTTACGTTGCAAAACATTTTAATTTCAGCCCGGATTCCTCCTTTAAGCATTCATGTGATTGCACCCAAGAGCTTGTTCCATGTGTTCGTGAAGTCATTCGTAACTCTACAAACGACTTCCTAAAACACCATCCCGGTTTCTATTCAATTCGTTCTGAGGGTGATTGGGCCAGGAAAGGGGGGGGGGTGTAGGCCTACCTATCAAGTGGACCAGGATTTAGTTCTACGTCTCCGGCCATCACCAGTAGCATCTCAGGTAGGCAGCCGTTCTGACAAACGATCCGGTCAGCGTCTGATGATTCCTGTAAAAAAAAATAATAATAAAATGGTTTATATGGCCTTCATATTCTGTATGGCATGAGGGTAATATGTGATAGAAACATCGCATTATCAACATATCAATGGTGAGACAGGGAATAATGGCTTTGTCACACATTACCGAAGTTGAGCAACGATCGCTTGACACCAATATTAGAAAAAAATAATATTGTCCTAACTACTTTAATTGTTTGATACTAAATTTATTATTTTATTAAAAATGAATTAAGAAAGACCGGACTGTTAACTTACTGCATTATAGCCATGAGAAATAAACGACCCTTTCCCTGATTCGTTGTGATTCTGATTGTTGTTGTCGTCTCTAATGGTGAATCCAGATGTAGGCCTTTTCTCTTTGCCGGTAGGTTCAGTCGTACTGTTGTTCTCTTTGACGGTAGATTCAGTCGTAGTGTTGTTCTCTTTGACGGTAGCTCCAGTCGTAGTGTTGTTCTCTTTGACGGTAGACTGAGTCAGAGAGCTGTTCTCTTTGATGGTAGATTCAGTCGTAGGGTTGGTTTTTTTAACGGTAGATTCAGTCGTAGTGTTGTTCTCTTTGACCGTAGATTCAGTCGTAGTGTTGTTCTCTTTGACGGTAGATTCAATCGTAGTGTTGTTCTCTTCGACGGTAGATTCAGTCGTAGTTTCGTTCTCTTTGACGGTAGATTCAGTCGTAGTGTTGTTCTCTTTGCTGGTAGATTCAGTCGTGGTGTTATTCTGTTTGATGGTAGATTCAGTCGTAGTTTCGTTCTCTTTGCTGGTAGATTCAGTCGTAGCGTCGTTCTCTTTGACGGTAGATTCAGTCGTAGTTTCGTTCTCTTTGATGGTAGATTCAGTCGTGGTGTTGTTCTGTTTGATGGTAGAATCCGTCGTAGCGTCGTTCTCTTTGACGGTAGATTCAGTCGTAGTTTCGTTCTCTTTGACGGTAGATTCAATCGTAGTTTCGTTCTCTTTGATGGTAGATTCAGTCGTAGTTTCGTTCTCTTTGATTGTAGATTCAGTTGTGGTGTTGTTCTGTTTGATGGTAGATTCAGTCGTAGTGTTGTTCTGTTTGACTGTAGATTCAGTCGTAGTTTTGTTCTCTTTGATGGTAGATTCAGTCGTAGTTTCGTTCTCTTTGACGGTAGATTCAGTCGTAGCGTCGTTCTCTTTGATGGTAGATTCAGTCGTAGCGTCGTTCTCTTTGACGGTAGATTCAGTCGTAGTTTCGTTCTCTTTGATGGTAGATTCAGTCGTGGTGTTGTTCTGTTTGATGGAAGATTCAGTCGTAGTTTCGTTCTCTTTGACGGTAGATTCAGTCGTAGCGTCGTTCTCTTTGACGGTAGATTCAGTCGTAGTTTCGTTCTCTTTGATGGTAGATTCAGTCGTGGTGTTGTTCTGTTTGATGGTAGATTCAGTCGTAGTTTCGTTCTCTTTGACGGTAGATTCAGTCGTAGCGTCGTTCTCTTTGACGGTAGATTCAGTCGTAGTTTCGTTCTGTTTGATGGTAGATTCAGTCGTGGTGTTGTTCTGTTTGATGGTAGATTCAGTCGTAGCGTCGTTCTCTTTGACGGTAGATTCAGTCGTAGTTTTGTTTTCTTTGATGGCAGATTCAGTCGTAGTTTCGTTCTCTTTGATGGTAGATTCAGTCGTGATGTTGTTCTGTTTGATGGTAGATTTAGTCGTAGTTTCGTTCTCTTTGACGGTAGATTCAGTCGTAGTGTTGTTCTGTTTGACTGTAGATTCAGTCGTAGTGTTGTTCTCTTTGACGGCAGATCCAGTCAGATTGTTTTCCTGTTTGATGGCATTTTCTTTTGGACCCTTTTTTTTCTGTCCAGCACATTCGTCGCTATTACTCTCAGTTTTACTTTTCTTCTGAAGAAGTCTTTCGGTTAAGACTTTCAGTAGCCGCGTTCGCTCCCTGAGTAACTTTTCCTTTCGCTCTCTTATCTCATATTCCTTTATCCATTGAACGAATCTCCCTATCTGCACCCGCCATTCACAAATAGAAATAGGCATGTTGATTTGGCCCTCCTATCAGGCTAAAGTTGAATCCACGAACCTTTAAGAGATAACAGAAAACAAAGAATGTGTCAAAAATTGCATGTCTTTATGAATTTGAATATAGGCAAATGTATTTAATTGGTTCGGTGTAAAAATGGCAGAGGTAAAAATGGCGGAGGTAAAAATGGCAGAGGTAAAAATGGCAGAGGTAAAAATGGCAGAGATAAAAAAAAGTACCATACAGCCAAAATACCATAGGATTTCCTATGTTTTTTTGGCACAAATACCACAGGATTTCCTATGGTATTTTAGCACAAGTACCACAAAAAATATCAAAAAAAGCAAATATCATATGGAACACCACACGCCGTTAATTCAGAGATGCCACACGCCGTTACCACAGGACTGCCGCTAGACACCCAATGATACCATACACTGGTATATATACCACTATTTAGCAAAAATAATTTGGGTCACAGTTAGTTATTTTCTATATTTCTTGATAATAATGCAAATGTCAAAACTATCGCTTTTGATGTTACTTTGTGTTTAGGAAATATATTTCCCTAAAAAAATATAAAAAAATATGCAGGCAATTACTAGTTAATGAGGTAAGCTTCACAAAATACTGATTGGTGCATACAAAAACATTGTATGCAAATGAGCTAATTACCATAGTACCACACGAAGTACCACAGGTATACCATACGACTACCAAACTTCAGCAGTAAACTGTCATAAATCCATTTTGACTAATGCCCGTTGGTTTCATCCCTGTTGGATGTTTGTCTTCAATCAGTACGTCTAATTACCATTTGGTCTAATTAACTCCCATTTCGTCTAATCAAGTCGACTAGGTCAAACACCACTTAGTCAATTCCTGTAAGAAACTATCCCTTAGAAAAAAAATATCCTGTGACAATACTACACAACGGTAGGTATTGGCGGCGTCCAGGGTGGACGGGGGACGATCGAGTTCCTCCCCCCCCCCCCCCCCCCCCCCCCCCATCGATTTTTGTTTTCTGGGGGATCTTCCACCCTCGATTGTTAAAGCTTAAGAAAAATATATGTACATATAATAGACGAAGAAGCACAGTGTACCAAGTTCAGGTCATTAAAAAGCAAAATTTTCGGCTCGCGCTTCGCTTGCAAACAAAAACACCAGACAATAATTAAACTAATAATCTTTCTTCAGGCCCCTATATTCATTTATTCTTTTATTTGTTACAACGCTTTATTTGTAACTTTGGCATAATGTGTGGGGTAGGTCATTCTATTGTGAATTTTGGATATTAGCCTATATTATATGTCTCTTTGGGGTGCTTTATTTATTCCGATCTAGTGTATAATTAATTCCTCTCCGAATTTGGCGGGACATGTCCCCTTGATTTTCAAAGCTTCACATTTTCTTTTTATTTTCTAAATAATTTGGATAAATTTTGTATTTGCCCACTTCTCCAAAAGCTAGACCTACTCCGCAAAACCTACAAATCACCGAATGTTCTGCAAGCATGGTCAAGCGACGGTAGGATCATCGCCTTACTGAGTGCTACAAACGGAAAGAAAATAACGAAACTGATATCAACAGAAGCTGACCTCAAGAACATTCCTGAGATTAAGAAAACATAGAGACTTTATCAGAGTGAGTGAATCTTGGATTGTGCAATATAAACATACAAATTAACATTTATTATCATGTCCAAAATATCATGTCATTGGTATTATATTGCACAATTGTATATTATATACTTGATTACGCTGATGGTTCCTGATTATCTAATGCTTTACATTTAAAAAACCTTGTGTTTTTTTTCCTTCATGAATTTGTATTTCTTCTTTGATATGTAGTAAACTTTTGTTTTGTGTTCATTCATGGATTGTAAATGTATTTTATGTAACAGGCAACACTTACAATGTAATATATGTTTCTTATGCCAAATGAGGGATTGTAACTTGATAGAGGATGATGAAGATGAAATAGAATATTTTATAATAATCAGTATTACACACCCTCTGAATTTAAAACTACAATTGCAAATTATGATAATTCTTCCACAGTATCTCTGGCAAGCTTTAACTGCCGTAGTTTGAAGCATAACTTTGACTCCTTCACTTATTGTCTTGATGTATTTTCTTACTCTTTATCTTTTTATTGGAATCTGCGAAACCTGGTTAAACAAGGGGACGAAATGATTTAATCTTACACATTACAACCTAATTGCAATAGCCGTCATGACAAGAGAGGTGGTGGTGTTGGAATATATGTAAATGATAATTTAGATACAAAAGAAGACTAGACTTAGACATTTTCTGTGACAGTATTGAAAGTATATTTATTGAAGTGTATAGCAAAATTAAAAACTATATTGTTGCTGTAATATATAGACCACCCAGTCAATCTCTTCAGAGTTTTATAGATAAAATATAGTACCATTGAATACAATTCTACAAGAAAAAAAAAGAATGTATATTAATGGGTGATTTTAATGTTGAATTTTGAAGATAAATGAAGTGTAAATGTAACTGAATCTTAATAATTTTGTAAACTTTTCATTCTTACCTTATATTCATAACCAACCAGAATCACAGATCAATGTGCATCTACTTTGGATATATATTTTATATAATTGTCTGAAAATGTTTATTGTCTGGTATTATAGAATTTGTGTGTTGAGTTGATACCTTAACACCATTTTGTTTTGAAAATCTGGACCAACTTATAACAGAATCTGAAGCGGAAATGACCTATATTGACTTAAATGAAAAAATATACACTTTTTTTGTCAGGAATTGGCTGGTGTAAATTGGCAATGTCTGGATCAGTTTGTAAATGCTAATAAAAAATATGATCACTTCTTAAATATATATGTTGAACTATATAAGAAGTGTCTCCCTCTTAAAAACAAAATACCAATAAAAACCTTGGTAACTAAGGATATAGTAAAGCTTAGCAAGAAAAAACATTTACTGTATCGTAAATATTTAGGAAACCGCACCCTAGTACGAAAAGATCCTACAATAAAATGTAGAAATTTTAAATAACCTTCTCGAGAAGTAGAACGCAAATATTACGACTCAAAATTTGAATCAGTAACGTCATGATAAGAAAGGAACATGGAAACTCATTAATTACATTTTAAATAAAAACAACTAAGAAAGGGAAATAAAAGAAATAGAAAAATGATGGTGTGATAATCACAGAGAACAAGATATTGCCAATTTGTTAAATGAATACTTTAGTATAATTGGAAAAAAAATTAACGAAAGTGTAAATAATGATGTTAACAACAGATTCATTAAATCACGACAGGTTTTACATGGTATTTAAGGATCAATGTTTATGCAACCAATAACAGAAGCTGATATATATGATGTTATTTTCAAACTTGATGTAAACAAAAGCCCCGGATATGATGGTGTACATCCTAAGGTATTGAAGAAATCGATTTATCTGATACTCACTCCACTAAGCAATATTATAAATGCATCAATTCAACAGGGTATCTTTCCAGACTCATTAAAAATAGCAAAAGTTATACCTGTATATAAAAAAGGAAATGAATCACATGCCACAAATTACAGACCAAATATCTGTTTATCCTGCTTTGTAAAAAATTGAAAAAATTATATATAATAAACTACCTCTTTTCTTGACAACCCATTGCATTTTTGTATAATAAACAATTTGCGTTTAGGAAAAATATAGTACTCTCATGCTCTTATTGTTTCACTGACAGAATTTCCAAAGCTATTGAAAATTAAAGATTTTTAGTAGGATATTTTTAGACCTCTCTAAGCGTTCGGCATATCTACATTGAAGGTGTATTCACGGTAAGGAGCGGCCAAAAGAAAGATCTTAGGACGGAGGGACCAAATAAAAAAAAAAATAAAAAACTGTACTTTTATGGGATAAGAAGGTACCCTTACTTTTAATTTAAATGTTATTTATCAAATAGAAAAACAATTTACTAATGGTAGGTACTTATTCTTCTACTTATAAGAATTAACCTAACTGGATCCCCAGGACAAATTTGGGTCCGCTTTTATTCCTTATTTTCAAAATGACTTACCTTTGTTAACAATGTATTATCTTCGATTTTATTTGTGATGATTACTACTTTTATTTCTGACATGGGAAAAGACCCTGTAATAATTAAACAATCTACTAACAGTGAACTAAGTAAAAATATATAAATGGTTTAATGCAATAAACTTTTTGATTAATTTTTGATTAAAACTATTATGTCGATTTTCAGCTGAAAACAAAGTGATCGATGAAAATGGAAATACAGTATATCTATAGCATGGTAAAGAAATTAAAGAGTGTAATTCTGTGAATTTTTTAAGAATCATAATAGACTGTGATTTAACTTGGAAAAATCATATTAACTCATTCTCTGTAAAATATCTAGAGTTATGGAGTCATTAATAGGACTAAACATTTGTGTACCCATCCGTGTCTTGTTAACTTAATATAGTACCATTGATATTGCCAATATTGAACTATTGTATATTTATGGGGAGGCTGTGCATTCCTATTTGTTCAAACAAAGTATTTGTTTTACAAAAAAAAGTTGTTAGGATAATACAGAACCATGATAAATGCTCATACTGATAAGGTTATTGTGAATATTAAATATTCTAAAAATAAGAGCACATTTATGAACTATCAGGTTACCTCTTTTATGTTTTTTGTTATATAAACAATGCTCTTCCTTCTTGTTCAATAATTATTTGTCGCAAACAAAACCATAAAATACATATACTACTAAAACTCCGAAAAATTATATATATTCCTACAACAAATATAATTTCTTCCAGAAACTATTATTAGATATAAAGGACCAGTTAGTGGAATAATTATCAGAAAAGTCTTAAAAACTCCCCTTCTCTATCTCCTTGAACGTAATTTTAAAATGAAAATTTGAACCCTCTTAATAACTGCCTGTTAAGCCTTTTTTGTGTTTGTTCGTTTGTGTATTTTGTTTTAAGCCCCTTTTCTGTTTTTGTTAGTTTAGACATTTAGTTTTTTAACAATGTAGTAAAATGGGGAGACGCTTGACAAGCCAATGGCTTTTGCTGATCCCTCCATCCGCTGCATTGTTTTTTTCTTTTTATCTTTTATATATTGTAAACGTTTATGTTATATAAGTAAAACATGATGTATTCTATATCTATATGTTGCTTGTTTATATCAAATACTGTATTTGTAAATAGTATTTTTAATGGATGTAAAATAAATGAACTTGAACTGACTGAACTGATGGAAATACTCTTTTAAATTCTCTTTAAATTCTTTGTTTTATAAAAAAAAATTTATAAAAGTGACCATATTCAGAAAGGGTTACAACATATATATATATATATATATATATAATATAATATATATAATATAGGGTACATGCGGTAATATGGGCCCCTAGCCATTTCCTTATTTGCATAAAATTGACGAAATGACACACAGTCTAATCTTTGTTATATGAAACAATAACTGCTGCTCTAACTTTTATTGTGAAGAAAAACAATACACCAACCCCCCCTGTCTCAATATTCAAAATGTGACTCTTTACCAAAGGCGCCCATATTACCTGCATGTGCAGGTAATATGGGCACAATGTAATTTAATGATGTTTTAAAAACTACAATGACTCCACCATGTCTGGAATTTGCTTAAAATGTTGAAAATCATTAACTTTAAGATATAATTTGAAATTATAAGAATAACTTATAAGAGTAAATCCTTTGACTATATATTTCATTGTTATGTAGTTTGTATATTATTTCCTTTTTGATATTCTTTAAATATTATTTTCATTATACAAGTCAATATAGGCCTACAATAAGTTATTTATATTAATCATATACTGTGAATATACCCCAAAAAATCGTAGCAAAGAGATTGATGCCTCATCCCAATACTTAGTACCATAATCACTTCCGCCATTTTGGATGTCCCATATTACCTGCACTAATGTTGCTGTGTCAGGCAAGCATTCAATGCGACATTGCACCCCTTCACTAAAACTGATTGACCTGTACACGATAGTATGATCAAAATGAAACTATAAGCTTACTAAACATACAGAACAATTGAGGTTACCCCCTCAAACACTCTTTCACCATCACATTCTGTGAAATATCAAATTTTACATCAGGGTTAAAAATGCCGTAAGTTTTACCTACCTTGTTTGTTTTCAGCAGTTTTCTCAGAGAAATTTCGGCATCAGATGCTCTCACGACGATATATTTGCGTATACAGTTCATATGAACAACATTATGGTGCTCACACAGGTCACCGGTCACCGGTCGACGGTCACGACATGATTTGCTTCAGGTGGCCCATATTACCTGCTGGCCCATATTAACTGCATGTACCCTACATTGGAAAACGTTGATTTATGAGATTTTCACTCGCTCTTCGTAATTGTATTTTCTTTAAGAGTAGTGATTATCAGCTAGCGGATACAATGATTAATGTTATTATAGAGCAAAATGTTTAGCTCGAGCTTCGCGCTCACAAAAAAATAACAATACAATGATTTAACGATTTAACTATGTCTTCAGGTCGTAGTATGTGGAATATGTTTTATTTGTTCCAACCTTATATTCTTAAAATTGTCATTAGTTTCTGCATAATATGTGAAATAGATCATTCTATTTCGAATTTTGGGTATACAAATATTTAGGAAGCCTTATTCCGTTCGAGTCTACAATAATTCCCATTCCGGGGTCTCCGTTCTCCCCCCACCCCTGGCCGTCATCACATGATATCGCCGCCCCTGATGGTCGGGGAGACCGGGACAATAATTGTAACACGGGGCGATTGTAAGAGAGGCTCCCATCCCTAGCAGAAACATGCTTCAAACTTAACCTATGTAAAAAAAAAAAAGTCATAATAATAATAAAAAATAATAATAATAAAAAAGTGCATTTCGTCGCTCAACGTGACGTTTGAGTGTAAGCAAATTTAACGGTTCATGGAACTTTCTACATGTGGTATTTGTGCCAAAAAACATACAGCAATACCATACATATGGTATATATGTAAAAAAAAACAAAACAACAGAAACAAAAAAAAAACAGCAATACCATATATATGGTATTTGTGCAAAAAAAAAACATACAGCAATACCATACAATATGGTATTGTCCAAAAAAAACATACAGCATACCATACATATGGTATTTGTTCCAAAAAAACATACAGCAATACCTACATATTGTATATGTGTAAAAAAAACAAAAAAACAAAAAAAAAAAAAACACAAAAAAACATACAGCAATACATACATTGGTAATTTGTGCCAAAAAAAACATACAGCAATACCATACATATGGTATGTGTGCCAGAAAACCATACAGAAATACCATACATATGGTTACGTGCCAAAAAAAAAAACATACAGCAATACCATACATATGGTATGTGTGCCAGAAAACCTTACAGAAATACATAACTATGGTATCTGTGCCAAAAAAAACATACATCAATACCATACATATGTATTTGTGCCAAAAAACATCAGCAATACATACATATGGTATTTGTGCAAAAACCATACGCAATACCATGCATATGGATTTGTGCCAACAAATACAGAATATCATACATTTGTATGTGTGCCAGAACCATACAGCAATACCATACATATGGTTATTTGTGCCAAAAAAAACATCAGCAAACCATACATATGGCATTTGTGCCCCAAAACCATACAAAAATACCATACATATGGTATTTGTGCCAAAAAAAAAAAAAAAATACCATGCATATGGTATTTGTGCCAAAAACCATACAGCAATCCATACATATTGTTTTGTGCCAAATACCACTTATGACTGCTGTATATGAGTATTGCTTATGGTACGCCTTTTCTGTGTGGTATTTCCCTATGGTATTCTATGGTATTTATGATTGTACCATAGAAATACCATAGAGATACGCACAGGACATTCAGAAATACCATATGAATACGACAGGACATTCCGAAATACCATAGGAATACCACAGGAACATTTTTGTAAGGAAATGGGAGGTAAAAATGGCAGAGTAAAAATGGCAGAGGTAAAAATGGCGGAGGTAAAAATGGCGGAGGTAAAAATGGCGGAGGTAAAAATGAGGATGTAAAAATGGCGGACGGTAAAAATGGCGGAGTAAAAATGGCAGAGGTAAAAATGGCGGAGTAAAAATGGCAGAGGTAAAAATGGCAGAGGTAAAAATGGCAGAGGTTTGCATTAGCGGTTTTATGATCTGACAGGGGCCGCGGCGTACAAAAACGTGAAAATTACAACCTCATTAAATTGTGT
>CALNVZ010000816.1:166371-191734 GCA_940671915.1 Paracentrotus lividus
TACCATACATATGGTATGTGTGCCAGAAAACCTTACAGAAATACCATACATATGGTATCTGTGCCAAAAAAAAACATACATCAATACCATACATATGGTATTTGTGCCAAAAAAACATACAGCAATACCATACATATGGTATTTGTGCCAAAAAACCATACCGCAATACCATGCATATGGTATTTGTGCCAAAAAAACATACAGAAATATCATACATGTGGTATGTGTGCCAGAAAACCATACAGCAATACCATACATATGGTATTTGTGCCAAAAAAAAACATACAGCAAAACCATACATATGGCATTTGTGCCCCAAAACCATACAAAAATACCATACATATGGTATTTGTGCCAAAAAAAAAAAAAGAAATACCATGCATATGGTATTTGTGCCAAAAACCATACAGCAATACCATACATATTGTATTTGTGCCAAATACCACATGACTGCTGTATGGTATTCTTATGGTACCCTTTTCCTGTGTGGTATTTCCCTATGGTACTTCTATGGTATTTGATTGTACCATAGAAATACCATAGGAATACCACAGGACATTCAGAAATACCATATGAATACCACAGGACATTCCGAAATACCATAGGAATACCACAGGACATTTTTGTAAGGGAAATGGCAGAGGTAAAAATGGCAGAGGTAAAAATGGCAGAGGTAAAAATGGCGGAGGTAAAAATGGCGGAGGTAAAAATGGCGGAGGTAAAAATGACGGATGTAAAAATGGCGGAGGTAAAAATGGCGGAGGTAAAAATGGCAGAGGTAAAAATGGCGGAGGTAAAAATGGCAGAGGTAAAAATGGCAGAGGTAAAAATGGCAGAGGTTGCATTAGCGGTTTTATGATCTGACAGGGGCCGCGGCGTACAAAAACGTGAAAATTACAACCTCATTAAATTGTGTGTTTTCATTGCATGTCGGCTCCGCCACTTTCAGAACCGTCTCCGGGATTGAAACGGAGTAAAATCTCAAAATGAATTTAAACATCGATTTAAATTTTAGAAGTCGATAATTATCTCACGAATATAAATCCATTTCATGACACGACAAACGAAAAAGACTGCGCCTTTCTATTCGATATCAGCATAAAAATAACATGACACTTGTCATATTGACCTTTTATATCTTGTCAGGACTCTTGTTAGTAAAACACTTTAAATGAGCTGATTATAGGCCTATATAATTTGTGTTATTTCATTTTTATTACAGGCCCATATTGTATTAGTTGATTGAGGGAAAATTTGTAAAAAAAAAAAAAAATACTTCAATTGAAAGTTCATGAGTGATGAATGCTTTTTTTATCCAACAATTTTAAAAGTCTGGTAATTTCCTCGGAGTCCTTTAATATTGGTCAATCATATGCGTATTGTCATGATTGTGAGGGCATGGCGCCCACCCCCCTTCCCCCAGTTACCTGCACAGGGGGCGCCGAAAAGAGGAGAACAAGGTTAAAAAAAAAAAAAAAAAAGGGTAGGGGCGCCAGTTGGACCGGAAACTAAGGGGTCGCTAAATTGTCTTTCAATAATAGGGGCAAAATTGATCTTAAATGTCTACGCCTTCTTGTCTTTATACTTCGAGTATAATTTTCGCTCGCGCTTCGCGCTTGTCTATTTTTTCTTGTTACCATGATACTTTATTTGGATTCTGACCTCCAAAACATCAATTTACATTGGTTTGATTTCACATTACTTGATGGACATGATTAGAAATGAGTTTATACGCATAGAAAGCTAAGTAGGCGTATAACATAAATACCCCGAAAATAAATTAAATTTTTTTTTATATTTAAGTGTATAAATTAAATTTTCATAACAGTATTCATAAAAAGATGATCGAATCTCAACCAGGCCATCCCTCCCAAATACTCGAAAAGTTACCCCTATTTCAATGGCGCGGTTGATGACGTCAAAGAAGTTTAATGGAATGCTACTGCCAGGCATGATTGGGTTTCGCCTTTAGAAAACACGTTTGTATTGCTATGTCAGAACAATAGAATTCTAGCACACATGGGGTCTATTGTTTTGACATAGCAATACAAACGTGTTTTCTAAAGGCAAAACCCAATCATGGCTGGCAGCAGCATTCCCTTAAACTTCTTTGACGTCATCAGCCGCGCCACTAAAATAGGGCTTCTTTTTCGAGTACTTGGGAGGGATCATGGCCTGGTTGAGGTTCGATCACTTTTTTAATGAAATACTTTGTAGATGGAAGTTAAAAATGCTTAAATTGGGAATTGTTGTATTATGAAGAAATATTAGCTTTCGTTTTATATGTAATTTTGGTTTTCATTTCTCGGTCCGGTCTGGGACTTTAATATACGCCATAATCACATCAACCCATCAATATTGACAACTTTGGGAACAATATATTTCCACTTGCACTAGTAGTCCTATACCTATATTCATATCAAGTTACGTGTCAGTGTATGTGTGTATGTTGGAAAACTCATTTCTAACTTGGTGTGCATGGTCATTGATAAACGCAGATGAACAACAAAACATTTTTAAACGAAAGTAATTAGGTGGTCTGTCGCTTATCGACAGATCACCTTTTGATTTCGTCAGAATTTTCTTTATTATTAGGTGGTCTGTCGCTTATCGACAGATCACCTTTTGATTTCGTCAGAATTTTCTTTATTATTAGGTGGTCTGTCGCTTATCGACAGATCACCTTTTGATTTCGTCAGAATTTTCTTTATTTATTATTATTTATTTTTATTTCTGACGATTTCTTGTTCCACTCATATCTCAAAATCAACATCTTCAATCTTCTCCAAAATCAAGTCAATTATCAATGTCAATGAGGAGAATTTACAAATTTTTTTTCAAGGTCATCATCATCACGTGACGTCATCTAGACGCCATTTTCTAAAATCACCATATCAATGATATCTCTCTCAATAATTCTCATTATCAATTCATACCTCATGACATGAAATTTAAAGTCAATGCGCAATTTTTCTTGTATCATATGCGCGCGCGTACGCGTACGCTTTATGCAATAACGCGCGCGCAAAATTTAAAAATGCTCAAAATCACTTTTTGATTAAAGTAGAGTACGTTTCAGGCAATTTCCAGCATTTCCAAATTTTGCGCGCGCGTCATTGCGCGTTTCACTATAACAGAGCCTTCAATCGCCATTTTTCATTATGCTATCTAATAGAGCATTAAATTCTAAACATTTTGATACCATTTTCAACTTGATACGACCGATAATAAGGAAACTACAGCCCGTCAAACTTTTCCGCGCGCGTGCGCGCATTTCCTCTTCATAGGCCAAATATGGGCAAAAAAATGCCTTTACAAAATTCGCTATAGCTCTTTAAAGAGTCCGTTAACCCCCAATTTTTGTTCAATGAACATGTTCAGTATGAGTTGTAGATATGATTTCATGGGCTGTTTACCCATTATGAACATTATGACGTCATCAAAATGGCGCCTAAACTCAAAATTGTGTTTTTTTGAAAATGACGTCATAAAATTTATGCAAATTTGATTCCAACTCTGTAAATATTGGTCGATTTTCGCCCAAATTTCAATATGATGTAGCTGAGGATATACGCTTTCGGATGCGTGACCTTAATTTTTCATTTAAACAAATGCATCATTGTCAAAAATTGCAATATATAAAGGCATGTCATTTTTACTCATTTTGCACGCAATCTCTATTACGAAGCACTTTTGGTTGAAACTTAAAACTGCAAGCCCACCTCAAATGACCATTCCCAACGTCATTTCTGCTTCATTTTCTCTGAAATTTTAATAGGTTGTGGGTAAGATAATTCTCTGAAACATATTATATGTTTTTTCAAATCAAACTTCGGAATCATGACTTATTAAACTTGCCGTTCTTGAAATCTTTTTGCCTCTTCGTAGTTTTCGATATACGTGCATTTCATCATAGGGTAATTTTAGCTCAATCGGTAATCAAAAGACCGTGGCTCGCGTGGGTTCGAGTCCGGTGTGTCTACATATTTGTTTTTGTTTTGTTTTGTTGTTTTTTTCTCCAAGTCAGTGTCTTCCTCAGTCATCATAAAAAAAACAATAGCCATTTATGTAATATTTTTATTTTTTTTAATATTAATTAAAATGTTATTTTAAGTGGCTATCTACACAACGTATTATAATAGTCAATATTTTGTCCGCACGATATCTCAAAATCAGCCAGATCAATTTCATTTGTTTTCATGTCATTTATGAACCTTACTATGAAGACGTGCTACGAAACTTTTCAAGGTCATCGAGGTCACGTGACGTCATCCAGACGCCATTTTGTAAAATCACATTAACAATCATAACTTCAACATTAATGTTCATAAATCAATTATATTTAGTACACATTAATTTCACATAACCCTTGACCTTACCATACCATCAAAGGTCACCTTAAGGTCATGAAGTGCGCGTACGCGTACGTCAAAATTAAAAAAAATGCCCCAAATCACCTAGTATCAAGTTTGCATACGTTTCAGGTCATTTTCAGCATTTCAAAAATTTGCGCGCGCACACGCATGCGCGCGCGTTTTCGCGCGTAACGCCCTTACGCAACATAAAATCGCCGTATCTTTTATATATATGCATTGATAATATAATTCTGAGTAATTTGATACCTTGATAGGCTTTCTACGACTATAAATGAAGGAATGAGCGTCCATCAAAGTTTGCAGCACGCGCACGCGCGCACTCTCACTATAGGCCAAATATGGGCAAAAACATGCCTATTGAAAATTCGCTCTAGCTCAAAAAAAAATTCTTTTAATGAGCATGTACAGTATAAAGTAGAGATAAAATTTATGTGTAACGTGACCAGTCAAAAACATTATGACGTCATCAAAATGGCGTCAGAACTCAAAATTTCATTTTTCTTTTAATTACGTCATAAAATTTATGCAAATTTGATTCCAACTCTGTAAATGTTGATCAATTTTTGCCCAAATTTCAATATGTTGTAGCTGAGGATATACTCTTTTGGACACTGACCTTTATTTTTCATTTAGACAAATGCATCTTTGTAAAAAATTGCAATATATAAAGGCATGTCATTTTTGCTCATTTTGCGTGCAATCTCTACTACGGACGACTTTTGGTTGAAACTTAAAACTCCAAGCCCACGTCAAATGACCATTACCTCCGTTATTTCTGCTTCATTTTCTCTGAAATTTTAATAGGTTGTAGGCAAGGAAATTCTCTGGCATATATCATATGTTTTTTTCAAATCAGACTTCGGAATCAAGACTTATTCAACATGCCGTGCTAGAGTTTTTTTGACGCTTCGTCGTTTTCGCTTGTAGCAAGCTTGCCTGTTAACCGTTAGAGGGCGACAATTCATGTTCTTTATCAGTCTATACCCTTATCATTCCAGATTATCATCTCCATTTTCTATGCTCCTTTTTTAGCAAAAGGATCATGGCAATGATCATGATTATGCTATTGATTACCTCTAAAATCACCATATCAATGATATCTCTCTCAATAATTATCATTATCAATTCATACCTCATGACATGAAACTTAAAGTCAATGCGCAATTTTTCTTCTATCATATGCGCGCGCGTACGCGTACGCTTTATGCAATAACGAGCGCGCAAAATTTAAAAATGCTCCAAATGACCTAGTATCAAGTTTGCGTCCTTTTCAGGCAATTTCCAGCATTTCAAAATTTTGCGCGCGCGCATGGGTGCGCGCGCGTCATTGCGCGTTTCACTATAACGCATCCTTCAATCGCCTTTTTTCATTACGCCATCTAATAGAGCATTAAATTTTGAACATTTTGATACCATTTGCAACTTGATACGACCGATAATAAGGAAACTACAGCCCGTCAAACTTTTCCGCGCGCGTGCGCGCATTTCCTCTTCATAGGCCAAATATGGGCAAAAAAATGCCTTTACAAAATTCGCTATAGCTCTTTAAATAGTCCGTTAACCCCCAATTTTTTTTCAATGAACAAGTTCAGTATGAGGTGTAGATATGATTTTATGGGCTGTTTACCCATTATAAACATTATGACGTCATCAAAATGGCGCCTAAACTCAAAATTTTGTTTTTTTGAAAATGACGTCATAAAATGTGTGCAAATTTGATTCCAACTCTGTAAATATTGGTCGTTTTTCGCCCAAATTTCAATATGTTGTAGCTGAGGATATACGCTTTCTGTATGTGACCTTAATTTTTCATTTTAACAAATGCATCATTGTCAAAAATTGCAATATATGAAGGCATGTCATTTTTACTCATTTTGCACGCAATCTCTATTACGAAGCACTTTTGGTTGAAACTTTAAACTGCAAGCCCACCTCAAATGACCATTCCCTCCGTCATTTCTGCTTCATTTTCTCTGAAATTTTAAAAGGTTGTAGGCAAGAAAATTTTCTGAAACATATCATATGTTTTTTCAAATCAGACTTCGGAATCATGACTTATATAACTTGCCGTAGTTGAAATGTTTTTGCCGTCTGGAATTTTTCGTTTTACGTGTAATCCTTCATAGGATTTTAGCTCAATCGGTAAGGCGTCTGACTCGTAATCAAAAGACCGTGGCACGCGTGGGTTCGAGTCCGGTGTGTCTACATATTTTTATTTATTTTTTTTCATGTGAATGTCTTCCTCGGTCGATTTCAACACATAAACAATAGCCAATAATATAATAAAAATAAATTTTACTTTTTATATTAGTCAAAATGCAATTTTTAGTAGTTTATGTACACAACCCTATTGAGGATAACTATTGCTTTGTACTGAGCGCATTATATCACATCAGTGCATTTCCTCTTTGTTTCATCTTTTCTATACCATCTTTTACGTATTTCTTTGATTCTATTATTCTATCATTGATCATATTATCAATGTAAATAAATATCAATCAATATCAATCAATATCAATACAACCCTATTGCAAATTTGACATAATTTATATGAACGTGTACTGAAGCTATACTGCAACAGCCCTATTTCTGGTCGGTTTTCGCCCAGTTTTGAGTATGTTGTAGCTGACAAATTCCCTATCGTTAATGTGCTGATCAAACTGAAAGACAGACCACCTAATTCGTCCCCATGACGAATTAAAATTCTAGTTGTTCTTTACTTTTACATCATAATTATTATAAAGGATAAAATTACCCCAAATATAATTTGTTATTTCATGCACAGTTAAAAGGCAATAATGTAAAATTAATATAACAATCGTTCACTTCGGTATTAACAACATCTCATAGCGGATAGTACAAATAGAAGTCAGTCAGTTTTAAAGATAAGGACCTCTCCAGGCAGTCCAGCATTGATTTTTGAAAATCCCTTCTCATTAGTCTCCTTTTTTAATGTTTTATCCCTTTCCTTACGGAATTTGCCATAATTATAGGCATTTGCTTTGCTATGACAATTGGATAGCGTAGGACATTCCATTTTACTTCTGTCATTTTTACCGCCGCCATTTTTACCTCAGTCTGCCATTATTTTTAGCTCTGCCATTATTTTTAGCTCTGCCATTTTTGCCTCTGCCATTTTTACCTCTGCCATATTTGCCTCTGCCATTTTTGCCTCTGCCATTTTTACCTCTGCCATTTTTACCTCTTGCCATTTTTACCTAGAACCATTTAGGTATAGCCTTTTGTTGATAGTATCAATACAAAACTGAAAAAAAAAAATCAAACATTTACAGCACCTTGTGATTAAGAATTGCAAAACGTTGTGTAGGACCATTCTTGGTAAAGTGTGTGTCCGAAATTATGCAAAATCTTGACTTCAATTAGCTATAACTGTAACAATTTTAAAGATATACTGAATTAATATTTATATTATGCTAATTTATTTTTTCGCTATAATTTGCAATAATTTTTATGTTCACAATATGCATGTTCAAGGTCAGAGGTCATAAGAAGTAGGTCACGTGTGTGACTTCAAAAACGGCATGATTTTAAAAGTTCAGTTTCATTTTGAAATTCCTGTGAGTTTTAAAATGATAAAATGTGGGTCACGTGTGTCAAATATATAAAGCTGTACAGAAAAATGAAAGTATTATACAAATGCAGTAAATGTACATTTTCAGCAATTTCTACATCCGCTGTGGTAAATCTTTTATGAACTCAACCTTAATCAGTCACTGGGGTGTTTTGGTAGCTGCCAAGACTGGGGGTGGATCAGGGAGCCAGGGGGCCATAATGCCCCCAATAAGATCTCGGCTGTTGATCGCGCGAGCGCGCCGAAAATTTGCATGATGGTAGTGTGCGATGTAAATTACAAAAAAAAAAAAAACACTGATAATTTTCCCAAAATCATATTTATTTATTTTATATGAATTAATTATGCTATTAAGTTATGCATAGTATGAAATCTTTTTTTTTTTTTAATTGACAAACAAAAGCTTATGGAATGCTAATTCTGCGTTTACATAATCTTTGTAGGATTCCTAACAATTGTACTTGGAAAATGTTTGGTATCAATATCAATTTCTTATGTATATCATTGTTTTATGAATTTCTTTTCTATTTCTTTGGGTTTTTTTTCGATGTGCGAAAATCATTGCAGAAACATTGTGGAGCATAGTAATGCTAAAATGAATTAATTTCAGCCAATGAAAGTGAAAATAACCAGACCTTTATGACCGCCCCCATCCAGTAGGTCACGTGTATATGACTAATTTATTTGCTAATTAGTATTCAAATCAAAACTTTTCATGGATTCATGTTTGGTAAGATGGAAGATACATTTAATCTAGCTTTGGATAAAAAGAAAATATAATAATACCAGAGCCTTGGTTAGGGCGGGGCATTAAATGTTGTGTTTTCTGGTCAGGTGTGTGACATTTCAGGGCAAATGGTAATTATCCCTGGATAATTATGGTAATTATCCAGGGTTAATTATCTGATAATTATCCAGAGTTTATTATCTGAATATAATCAATTTAACAACATTATTTGGGGTTAGATTAACTCTTTGCCTGCCAAATTCGACTATAGTCACATTATACTTATTAACTATACAATCGTAATAATTCATTTTCTCTGTAATGGCTAGGCTAAAAGATCTGAAAATCACTGATAATGCGATGGCCCGGCCTGAGGCATAATTTCTCCTAGTTAATACTAAGCAAATATTGTTATACTATTTTTAAAGCTGGTGTATAGTTTCGGGAGAAAGAAAAATTTATTTTGATTCACATTAAGATAAATTATGATAGATTGAATCCAATATACCCGGGGGGCAAAACCCATATTTTTAGAGTTAGCTGCATCGGCGAGATCTAAAAAGTAGTCCTATGTAATATGATTCTTTGTACCCATACCAACACCGCTAGGGTGGACTACCCGGTGGTAAAGTGACACGAGGGTCTCTACAGGCGGGGGCGCCCAAAATAGCCGCCCTTTTTACAAAAAATGATTTTTTTTTTTTTTTTTTTTTTTTTTTTTTTTTTTTTTTTTTTTTTTTAAGAAAATGACTAGAAATAATTCCCTAAACTCAATGTGTTGGGTCTCATAGGAAAGAGTATTAAATTTCCTTTACAACAATGCTAACTTTAGTGAGAATTGAAATTAAATTAATTCAGTTTTGTACTTAAAAACGTCATTTTTTGAGTTTTTTTCGAAAAATAAATTTTTTACTTACTTTTTAATTGAATGTATCAAAATTTCTAAAAAGAGCTGAGAGTTGTTACTTTCTGAAAAATTGCCCATTGGTATGTCATATGATATGTAAAAAGATTGGGGTAAAAAAAAATTTCTGTTAAAAGCTATTAAACGCTATACCTATGAGCGTAATATACGAAGAATCCAAAATTTCTACCATTTATAGTTATACCGTACATACTGTATACGTATACTGTATTGTGACTGACTAGGCTTATCTTTCAGATTAATGCTACAGTCACACAGACACTTATGTATAGTTACGTCTGGTGGCGTTCAAAAATTGTTTTCTTTTCTGCGGACCCCCACGGGTGCCTAACCGTCGTCAGCAGAGGAAATAGTGATAATTTCGTACATCCAATAAAACAAAGAAATATATAATAAATGATAAAATAGAAGATGAAATAAGATTAAAACAACAAAAACGTAACTATACGTAAGTTTCTGTGTGACTGTAGCATTAATGAACTTTTGGGAGCATGATAAAGTTTCCAAAGGGATTTAATAAAACACTACCAAATTTTCTGGTATGTATATAGAAATGGAGCACATGTGCGTTAATAATAATAATAAAAAATTGTGGCTTCTTATATAGCGCTCAGGTACGTCATGCATGACGCTCATGGGGGAGGCAGGTTCTATTATTATTAATATTTTTCATATATTTTTATGAAGAATATAAGTCTAATATCCATAGTTTTATTGTGCTTTTTTTTTTACCTAAACGAATATGTTCATACTAAAATGATTGGACGAGTGTCAATTAAATTATCAAAGGAGTATCCGGGGGTGGGGGTCTGACAGTTTCACCCGAACCCAAAATTTAGTGGGAAATCAAAACGGGAATTTTGTGCTGTTACACGCACACCCCTACCCCAGGAAAAAGAAATCAAAATAAAATATGAATGGGTGACCGACAAAATTAATCTAAATATATTTACCACCCACATGGTTTTTATTTATTTATTCTATTTATTCATTAATTTATCTATTCATTTATTCATTCGTTTATTCATTCATTCATTCATCCATCCATTAATTCCTTTTTTTTTTCATTTATCTATTCATTTATTCATTTGTTTATTCATTCATTTATATATATTCATTCATTTATTCACGTCTTATTTATACAGGTTGGCCTCTGAAATAACAAATATTGTTCTTTCAAGGGGCAATTCTATACAGTTGAGAAGTAGTGAATCATTGCACGTATTGTCAGTGATGATATACATACAAATAAGATTTATATAAAGTTAATACAAATACTGAAATTGATGACTCATTAAAGACCAAAGGATGATTTCCTTTTCACAACACAACACCCCCTCCCCACCCTGAGAGCAATTTTATATCATGTGACCTAAAAAATGTGGGCGTACGTGTTTAATTCGGCTCGTGTGTCCTAACAAATTCTTGGGTTGTCGAGTTTGATAAATCTGAAATTCAGATTTTGGCATCCCCCTCTCAAGAAATCTGAATCCGTGCCCAATTTATAAGGGAATTTAAATATTAACGCCATCAGGGAAATTTGAATCACTGTAAACTCCTTATTAAAAGGTCATGGGGCAGTTTTGGGATTAAATACCTTTAGCAATAAAACACATTTTAAAAAATGTAATAAAATATACGGCCTCCTTTGTCTTTTTATATTGCTTTTTACGACATATTATATTTAAAGCTACATTATTGAAAGTCTGTCATGAAAATATGTTCCCTATATAATAATTTAACTGAGGGAGATAGAGTCATTAGATTTTTTTTGCCTCAAAATTTGAACTTCATATTTATCCAATATATTTGTTTCAAATTGAAATGATTACGGTGTAAGCAAAATTGATTGCAACTGTTCACAATCTTAAACTGGATACTGACCGCAATTTAGAAGCATGTCGTTCATGTCATGTGACAGGTAGTGTCGATTTTTATTTATTGTTATTTTTATTGATTTTATTTTTTTATTTATATTTAGTATTTATTCATTTATATTTGTATTTTCTTTAAATTTTTTTTCTTATTTATTTATTTTTTATTTATTTATTTTTTTTTTTTGGGGGACGGGGGGGGAGTGCGACTGAGACCATGGACAACCAGGGGGTGGCAAAATAAATGAATTTTAATTTTAATCGAATCGTAATCTTAACCAGTAAAATTTGGGGAAATTATGTCTTTAGCATTTTTTTTCTCACTTATATGATTGACCAAAAAAAAAAAAAAAAAGGAACTCACCAAGGCTCTTGGCATCAGGCCCATTTGGATACGCCACTCCGTGTCAATGCATTCATATTGTGGCTCTTGACAGACCCCCCATTCATTATTTCCAATGCCTATCAAATTTGTTCATTTCCGTGTTTATACAGAGTGTGATATGTCGATACATGTATAAGGGAGTGTCAGTTCCATATTTCATATAAAAAGGTCCAGGGGCAAAGTGTGGCGGTCACCTATGGATACTACAAATTTTTTATTTTTTTTTTAGGAGCTGAAGATAATATGACTTACTTAAAGTGGCTAATGAAAAGCATGAATTCCCCATGCCTCCTAAAAAGCATCAAGTGGTTATTTAAATGAAAAGTAATGAAATAAAGCGCGTTTCTTTATCCCCCTGATCTCTTTCTCTCTCTCTCTCTCTTCTCTTTCATTCGATACAACCCATGCTGAAGCCACGTAAAGGTATCTCTAAAATCTGGAACGGGCATACGTGTATGGTTCACCTCCTGAGTGGGGGGGGGGGCGGTGTTGCCCCTTCTCGCTTGGAAGTGTATGCCTTTAATGATAGGCGAAAATTAACTTTTGAGTTCATTGCCTTTGGACTGTCGTCATTGTACAAAGAGCAATCTTTATCATCTACGAACAATAAGATGCACACCACATTTTAAGAGCTACGTCGGCTAGAATTTCTGTCAGATTTGTGGAAAGGACAATGGGGGGGGGGGTGGGGGGGAGGGGTGGTAGCATTTAAATTAAAAGATCGTCCTCTCGGCCTTACAATATTTGTCATCCATTCATCAAATAAGAGTATTTTAATTTACTCTTTATGTATGTATACCATACTTAAGTACATTGTTTATACTACAGTGCAATTACTTGCTCTTAATCGTATAGACAGGGGTCCTTGAAGAGTAATATTCCTCATTTAAAGGGCCACCTTGTATAAAGAAGATATTAATAAATTAATAAAAAAAGAGCCATGGGGATAACCCACTTCACTTTGGTTGGACATCCACAAATATTTTCTATCCCCTTTTTCCCACGAGGAGGGGGTGGGGTTAAGCACCAAATTCCCGATTTTAGGGATTTCCCCCTAATTGTTTTGGTTGGGGCGGACCTATGAGCCCCCCACCCCCAGGTTCCTCGTTGATAATGGACCCCATTTCATTATTCTTGTGCTGTGACTCTGATTGAATTTGTACGATGTACATGCATTTTACAGATACGCGTGCACAAGGTCGAAATGTATTATCAATGAATTCTTTATGAAAAAAATAAAAACTGCCGCCCCCACACATGGGCTCCATTTCTAAATACAAAACATAAGATGTTGTCGGGTTTTTATTAAATCTCTTTAGAAACTTTTATTATGCTCCCATAAGTTCAGTAAATCTGTAAAGGAATTGTAAGATTAGCCACGGTCAGTCACAATGTTTTGTACACATACATCATGTACATGTATATAATTTTGTTAAGTACTGTATAACACGTATGGGTTTTCAACATAAATAGACGAAATTTTGATTTGTTTGTATATTACATTCACATATTTAGCGTATTATAACTTTTTTTTAAAAAATGTTTTTGCTCAAATTCTTTTTACAGATGATAGGACATACCAATGGGCAATTTTTCATTAAGTAACAACTTTCAGCTCTCATTAGAAATTTTAATGCATTAGATTAAAAAATGTTTTAAAAATTCATTTTTGGAAAAAAATGCAAAAAATGATGTTTTTAAGTACAAAACTGAATTTATATAATTTCAATTCTCACTAAAGATAGCATTGTTGTAAAGGAAATTTAATACTCTTTCATATGAGACCCAACTCATTGAGTTTAGAGAATTATTTCTAGTCATTTTCTTTAAAATACCATTTTTTGTAAAAAGGGCGGCTATTTTGGGCGCCCCCACCTGTAGAGACCCTCGTGTCACTTTACCACCGGGTAGTCCACCCTAGCGTTGTTGCTATGGGTACATAGAACCATATTAGATAGGACTACTTTTTAGATCTCGCCAAGTCGGGTCCACACCTCTTGCCCCTGGGTAATAACTATAATAAAGCAAATTATAGTACTCGAAATCTCGTTTTAGTGTCTTTATTTCATAATATAAGGATAAAAAAGATAAGTCGGGGACCCGTCGCAGGTTAGCGCTCACGTGGAAAACCAATGGGGATTCTCTTGTGTGGGTGTTACACACAGATCGTTTGCATTAATTCACGCCGTAACCTTGGGCGTGCGAATCTGTCAGCAGAGGTCTAAACGGCAGTTGGATCGCTTTTTATTCAAACTTTATGAATGAAATTCATCGGAAATATTGAAAGGAATGTCACAAGATCTCTCACACATATCTTTTAGTGCAATGTGGACAACATGTAACTACATTTAATCGGTTTTGTGCCAATTCCTTTTTGCTACCAAAACTATACACCATGTTTAATAATTAAAGAGAAAAGTCTTTTTTTTTTAATGCTTAAAATGAATGTGGCAGGCAAAGAGTTAAAAGGAATAGAGGTATAAAATGACAGAAATCCAAATAAGGAAGTCAGCATATCCATTCCATTCAGGTTTTGTTTTTGTTTTTGTTTTTTTAATGATTTTTATGTACCGTTTTTTCCATGTAATTATACAAATGTTTTGCTGACAAACCTTTTAATGTTGTGGATTTGAAGATACGATAGATTGTCTTTAGTTATGCTTATAACACAGAATTAATTACAGGGTATGTATCTGGTGCCAGGTAAAAATGGAAGAGGTAATAATGGCAGAGGCAAAATTGGCAGAGATAAAAATGGCAGAGGTAAACATGGCAGATATAAAAATGCCAGAAGTAAAATGGAATGTCTTACGCAACCCAATTGTCATAGCAAATCTCATACTCATAATTATGGCAAATTCCCTTTAGGAAAGGGGGTAAAACATTCATAAAGAAAACTGAGAAGGAATTTTCAAATTTAAATCGCGGCCGGACTGCCTGGAGGGGTCCTTATCTTTAGAATTGACTGACTTCCATTTGTAGGTCTACTACACTCTAAAAACTTAGGTGCTGTTTTTAGCTCTTCAAGGGCTGAAATCGGCACTTTTTAAGAGCAGGCATAGTGGCTGCACTCAAAGTGCTGTTTAACTGCACTCCAAGTGCGGTTTTAGCACTTTCACGTGAGCTGAACTTTCAGCAAAAATGGGCAAAAACAGCGTGACTTCGTTGGGATTCGAACCTGGGTCCCCTGCATGAGAAGCGCTGACGAGCACGTTAGACCAATTCACATCTCACGGTTGCTAGCAGATCATATTGTTGCATGATGAACTTTCTTCAAATTTGCCATAATCATCTACTATAATGTCATGATTAACGCCAGTTAGCGAGATCTCCATTGGTCTATTGGTAACGTCAGCGGTACTCTTCCATGTCTAAGTGAACCCGGTTCGAATCCCATACCGACCATGAACATTTTTTGTTGATAAATTAGCACTTGTAAGTGCTAAAACAGCACTTCAGGTGCTGATTTAGCACTTCAAGTGCAGTTACTATACGAGCGCCCATAACTTAGCACTTCATTTTTAGAGTGTATCTGCTATGAGATATTGCTATACCAAAGTGAACGATTGTTCTATTTACATTTTTACCTTTTAACTGTACATGTTATAACAAATTATAAATACATTACAACGTTAGTGTGGAAATGCCATTTTAAAATAGATGTGCACGTTTTTGTTTATCAGACAAACAACAACATGTCTTTAAAAACGTAATTCTTTATTATTTTTACCTCATGAGAGAAAAATAAAATAAAATTACCAATACGATTTTGATGTAACACGTGCAGTAATGACTATAACAATCGCCAATACTTTGATATTACACTGTTGCTCATAAAGGTTGGATATTGTTTTGTGTGATCCAGCGACATCTATTTGCTCCGGCCTAGATTTCTTAAAATTGTTTGTCCCTTCTTTCACTTTTCTGGACCCTGGCTATACCTTGGACACCCCCAAACTATTCCCGTGGAATGAAAATAAAACAAAAGTTTGGCAACCCCCAGAACGCCCATTTTTGTCATTTTTTCTCATTTAGGGGCCTTTTTTTTTGTTTACCCGGCTTACCAAGGCCCCCATGATCCCACCCTCACCAAACGCGTCTGATGTATAGGGTGGTTATTGTTCTTTGAGTTAAATCTAAGTTTATGATCATAGACTTAGATTTATTGTCTTGGGGAAGGGTCAAAGTTTACTTCGATTCGGGTTAAAAATTGAATTTATTCATTTTTACAACATAGAAATTTCTACCTTTTAAAAAATGTATTGTAGAATCTCAGCCAAACATAAATCATAATGAAAAATAGACAATGGTTACCGTTTACAACCTTCCCATTAAGGCTGAAACAAGATTTTTGGGAAAAGGACAATAATTAAGGGTTCATAGTTGTTTTTCATATCCTTTGTTTTGACCATAAAGGTTGGATAGAATATTTCCGTTTTTTACCGATTTCACTTTTTCCTTCAACCCCTCCCCTAGACAAGAGACTAACGCCTGTGGTCTTAAACCTTGATTTATCATAAAGAACAATAACAACTCTATATTTCAGACTCTTTTCGAGGGGGTATGACGGAGGGGGCCTTCGTCAGCCGGGTAAACAAAAAGGGGCCCAAAATGAAACAAAAATGGCAAAAATGGGCGTTCTGGGGGTTGACAAACTCTTTTTTTTATTTTCATTCCCTATGAATAGGCTGGAGAGTGTCCAAGGTATAGCCAGGGCCCATAAAAGTGATAGTAGGGACAAACAATTTCAAGAAATCTAAGCCGGAGCAAAAAGATGTGGCTGGTTCACACAAAAAATATCCAACCTTTATGAGCAACAGTGTACAATAGCTCATAATCAGCTAGTCCAAATAGAAAGCAGTCAATTTAAAAGTTAAGAACACCCCCAAAAATGATATTTTATAATCCCTTCTTATCACTAGCTTTCTTTGTTAACTCGTTACCCCTTTTAGTATCTCACTTCTCGGATACACATTTGAGACGGATATGTCAACATGGTTTTGCCATATAGCTTTTCTCCTCAGTCTCCTCTTTCTCCTCAATTTTCAGAGATGTTTCTAATAAGTCCTACCTTTTATACGTGAAACAAAGGATTCCGTCACGGAGACGTCTCCGCGACAGAATCGTTTCCGCGACGGATAAAAAGTATTAGAGACGTCTCCGATGTCGCAGAGACGTCTTCGAGACGTCTCCAATACAGTTGCTTTGTTCATAAACTGTAACAAAGCAATGTAAAAAAAAAAAAAACGTCTCAAAGTTGTATCCGCGACTCATGAAACGTTTTAAACAAAAAATTTTTTAATTGTCGCGGAGACGTCTCTGAGACGTTTCATGAGACGCGGAAACAACTTTGAGACGGTTCTTTGAAAGTGCTCTTTTACAGTTTTTTAAACTGTTGCGGAGCGACGTGGACACATCTCCGTGACGTCTCCGCGACATCGAAGACGGAGACGTAATATTTTTTTTTTAATCATCCGTCGCGAAGGCGTTTCCGAGAAGTGAGATACCACCCTAAGGGAATTGGCCATGTTTTATTGATGGGATTTTACCTCTGTCATTTTTACCTTCGCCATTTTTACCTCTGCCATTTTACCTCTGCAATTTTTGCCTCTGCCATTTTTACCTCTGCCATTTTTGTCTCTGCCATTTTTGCCTCTGCCATTTTTACCTCTGCCATTTTTACCTCCGCCATTATTGCCTCTGCCATTTTTACCTCTGCCATTTTTGCCTCTGCCATTTTTACCTCTACCATTTTTACCTCCGCCATTATTACCTCCGCCATTTTTACCTCTGCCATTTTTACCTCTTAGTCTGCCATTTTTACCTCCGCCATTATTACCTCTGCCATTTTTACACCGAACCATGTATCTCTATGGCTAATAAGAAGTTATGTCCATAAAGAACAGATGTTTCAAGACAGAAATTAAAGTCTATTTCTAAACCTGATGTATAATATCGAAGCTAGAAAAGTCGCCAAAGAAGTTGGTTCAAAATTTTAAATTATCATGTCTCTTTTAGGTCTATTGTTGAAATGATATTTGTTCAGGTTGATATGTAAAAGGTGATTTTAAATGGATGGTACATTTCACTTTGAGTACATTACGCGTACGTGAATGTTCGCTTGTATGTATAGAGAAAGTGTGGTAATCCTGTGGTAATGTCCTGTGGTAATTCTGTCGTAATTACCACATGACATTTTACCACACGAATCCTGTGGTAAAATTATGACATTTTTACCACACGAATCCTGTGGTAAAATTGGGACAATTACCACATGAATTATCACACGAATCCTGTGGTAAAATTGGGACATTTTTGCCACACGAATCCTTTGGTAAAATAGGGACAATTACCACATGAATTACCACACGAATCCTGTGGTAAAATTGGGACATTACCACATGAATTACCACACGAATCCTGTGGTAAAATTGGGACATTACCACACGAAATACCACACGAATCTTGTGGTAAATTCGGGACATTCCTGTGGCAATATGGATAATTACCACACGTTAATCCAATGGTTACCACAGGAAGGATTAAACGTGTGGTAAAAAGTGAATTTATGTGGTAAAAATTACCACACAAGTACCACACGCTGTTACCACACACAGTTACCACAGGATTACCACTCATTGTTACCACATGATTACTACACGCTGTTACCACAGGATTACCACACGCCGTTACCACATGATTACCACACGCCGTTACCACAGGATTACCACACGCCGTTACCGCAGGATAACCACACGAAGTTACCACATTATTGCCACACGAAGTTACCACAGGATTACTACAGATTTACACTAAAGAATACCACCCGCTGATATATATACCAATATTTTCTAAAAATATTTTGGGTCACAGTTAGTTATTTTCTATATTTCTTGATGATGAAGCAAATTTCATAATTATCGCTCTTAATGTTAGGGGAGACTCAGGTTAGTTGAGCCACCCCCTCTAAATAGGTCAAGACCATTTGTGATACATCACGTCGATATGAGAGACAAGTCGCGATTTTTGAAATCCATTTTATTTTATATTATTGATCCTTGATTCATTGATATACAACCTGACTGTGAAGAGTAAATAGAAGTGGAGATATTAGCCTCTGAACGCGAGGAGAATTGTGCTCTTGGAAATCAAAATCAAGAGAAAAACGTCTGCGAAGTTTGAATTCCGTTTGACTCCGCGCCAGAAAAATAAGAACATTTGCCACCGCGGTACTCACCGAAATGCCCTAGCAACCACTTGTTACAAAAGTGAAACGACTGACCAATGAGGAGGCTGCATTCAGGTATACAGAGAACAATAGTTTACTCGTCCGTCACGCATGAACGAGGCAAGCGCGGTAAGCGGACACGGCGATGTTGTTTACATAACATTTAATCTTCTCTCTCTCAAAAAATGCTGAATTTGGTTAGTTGTTTTATATCTTCTTCAAATAAATAAAAACGTCATGCTGTTTCTAATTGTTTAAGAAAAAGTCCGCTCTTTTAATAAAAGTTAGAAACAATACTATTTGAAAACCTTTTGGGGTTTTTATACCGATGTTTGCGTGCGTTGTTTGAATGTGAATCGCGTATACTCTTACTTATGATGAAGCGAGTCATTTTAATCTGAGCTCTGTCGGAAATTTTGAACATAATAATGGTCTATAGACTAAATTATTCTTGTACAGGGGCTTATGCATTTTGTTTGTATTCTTTGAATAAGTATATGATAGAGATAAGCCTCCAAAATGTTTTAATAAGTATTTGCGCCTCTTAAACACGTTACTTTGTAAAATAAACTGCAAGAAATTTGCTAGTAGCTATGGGTGCTATCTCACTTCGCGGAGACGTCTCCGCGACAGAATAAAAATTTCGTCTCGGTGGGCGGGCGCTAGGGGCCGTAGGCCTGCTCATTAGCATAAGAAACAAAATAAATGTTCATCTCAATTCACTAACTAATGAACCGTATAAGGTAGCGCATAAGCCCATTATTTAGTTTGTATGACAGAATCAGAATGGCTGTTTGTTTGTGTGTTTGTTTTTATTTATACTCCTGCATGGACCGGCTCATAAACATGATACCTCCCCCCCCCCCCCCCCCCCCACAGTGAAATTATTGTGTTAGGGGCCCTCTGACAATGTAGACAAGATAAGACAAATATTATTCAAGGAAGAAAGTTAATCTTTCGTGACAGAAAATAAAGCCAAAGGCCTAATAACTCGGATCTGAGAGTTCAATTTGCCATAAGCCATTGTTTACTTTAACCTAAATACTTGTATCAGAAGTATTATCACGTCACCTCTTTTTTATGCTCTATGTTTCCCTGATGGAACCAAATTTATTTATAGCGAGGTTTTAATTTCCCATCAGGACAACAGATATCGCGGCCCCTAAAATAAAATGCTGAAGTTAACATTCATTTGGATCCAGATAGCTAAGTCAAGCAATAAAAACATAAGCGTAACCATCTCTAGTTCTCCCATTTTGACATGGCTTTTCCCCACCTAACCCCTCCCCCCCCCCCTCCCCCACCCGATTGTTAGATTTGAAATTGATTTGCGTGCTCCGCTATCCCGGATGAAACAGCTTTATTCACAGTAGGTTGTGGCATCGCACGCAAAATTTCTGAGTGCAGCTAAAGAGAGTTTAGTTCGCTATTCGCTCACACAAACGAAACAAAAATCCATTTTAAATCACACATCACATATAATAACCGTGAACGTCCAATAAACAAAGCCATGCGTTGCTAAGGGCGGAGTTAAACGGAGAGGGGAAATGAGCGTGGACGTGCGCTTGTGTGTCCGGAAAAAAAAAATTATGACCAAAAAAAAAAAACACCCGCCGAAAAACTGCTTTTTTACCACTTTTCCGTTATCATTTTCACTCATTTTTTTAACAGAGCAAAGATGAAGCATGGAAGAATAAAAAAATCAAAAAACATGTTTTTTCCTCAAAATTTTGAGTTTTTTTATTAGTTTGTCAATTTACTCGGATCTTTGATCTGCGACTTCTCTCTCATTTTGACAAGACGAATCACATTTTTTAATTTATAATGCTTCCATCTCTTGTTACATAATGATAGATGGACCATACATGCAAAATTTGATTTTTTTTTTTTTTTTTTTTTTTTTTTTTTTTTTTTTTTTTTTTTTTTTTTTTTTTTTTTTTTTTTTTTTTTTTTTTTCCTGGTCAAAGTGACTTTCGTGAAAAGTGACGTGTGTGCTCATATTTCTGACACCCTAAAGATTTAACGAACTATCATAATATAGTTGAAAGGGGTATAATTGTATATAAATTTAACCATATCGTTAGATTTGTGTGTAGTAAGAATGTCACTTTCCACCCAAATTAGTAAAAAAAAATAAGGTGTTTGGTTAGTTGAGCCGTTGTTGATGGGGTAAGTTGAGCTTATGCCTACATGGGTTAAAATTTTTGAAAAGGATATTTCGGGGTTTTGTATGGCGTGTTATATGAATTAACTATTTTGCTATAATATATTAAACAGTAAAAAGGCATCTGTCATGCCCCATGCACCCTGCACCAAAAGGTAACCGTAATGTGTGCGTGCATGCGTATGAGTTGGTGTATGTGAGGGTGTGGGTGTGTGTTTATGTGTGTCTTTTGGGATGGGGGGGACAGCCCCCCAAAATTGATTTATGCCGCATGGCTAAACTAACCCAACGCCTTGATTCAACTTACCTGCGTGTTGGTGTTGAGCCACTTGACACTTTTTTTTTAATTGCCCGGGGCTCCAAAACCGAAAGTGCTTTTTTTCGGGATATACCTTTTATAATTTGCCTAACATACTACTCTTTCAATCCCAATCTTCAACAGCCTAAAAAAACTTCACACATAGGCACCAGGTGACCTGGAGTAAAAAGTGGCTCAACTAACCTCAGTCTCCCCTACTTTGTGTTAAGGAAATACATTTCCCTAAAAGAAAATATATTAACATGCAGTGAATTACTGTTTATTAAGGTAAACTTCACAAAATACTGATTTCTGCATAACAAATTGTTTTATGCAAATGAGCTAATTACCATAATACCACATGAAAATACCACAGGAATACCACACGACTTCTACACTTCAGTAGGAAACTACCACTTGGTGTAAATCCACTTGGGCTAATGCCCGTTTGGTCTAATATCCACTTGTTTAAACACGACTTAGTCAGTTCCTGTAAGAAACTAGTAGGCCTAAAAAAAAAAAATCCTTAGACCACAAGGGAAACTAGACCTAAATATTGTTTAAAAACTACTGTCAGACTCGTGCACATACATCTACACACACACACACACACACACATACACACACACACGCACACACAAACACTCATACAAATTATATAACAGTGTGTGTTATTCCTGTGGTAACAAGTGTGTGGTATTCCTGTGGTATTATATTGTTGATTACAACACAACTCTGGTATATTACCACATATTTCCTGTGGCATGACTACCTTTCACACACACAAACACACACACACATACCAAAAATTACATGTATATACGTAGTGTGTGGTATATTCCTGTTATCCATGTGGTATCAGTATGTGGTAGGTACTGTGTGGTGATGTGTGGTACTCATATGTGATACTGACGTGTGGAAATCTGCTGTGGTATTGTTATTGATTAACACATGACACAAAACACATATATAATGTTACCACATATTTTCTGTGGTATGAGATATTCCTGTTGTATTTTGTGTGATAATTTAGGTACCACATGAATACAACAGGTACCCATTTTCATTACAACAAGACTCTGTGATATATTACAACACATTTCCTGTAGTATTTGATATTCATGTGGTACTTTGTGTGGTACTCTGGGTACCACAGGTATACCACATACACCTATTATCATTAACACATTAGTTTGTGTTATATTACCACACATTTCCTGTGGTATAAGATCTTCATGTGGTATTTTGTGTGGTAATGTAGGTACTACAGGAATACCACAGACACCCATTATTATTACCACATAACTCTGTATTATATTACCACATATTTCCTGTGGTATGACTACCTTTCACACACACAAACACACACACACATACCAAAAAATACATGTATATACGTAGTGTGTGGTATATTCCTGTTATCCATGTGGTATCAGTATGTGGTAGGTACTGTGTGGTGATGTGTGGTACTCATATGTGATACTGACGTGTGGAAATCTGCTGTGGTATTGTTATTGATTAACACATGACACAAAACACATATATAATGTTACCACATATTTTCTGTGGTATGGGATATTCCTGTTGTATTTTGTGTGATAATTTAGGTACCACATGAATACAACAGGTACCCATTTTCATTACAACAAGACTCTGTGATATATTACAACACATTTCCTGTAGTATTTGATATTCATGTGGTACTTTGTGTGGTACTCTGGGTACCACAGGTATACCACATACACCTATTATCATTAACACATACGTTTGTGTTATATTACCACACATTTCCTGTGGTATAAGATCTTCCTGTGGTATTTTGTGTGGTAATTTAGATACCACAGGAATCTCACACATTACCACACATTTCCTGTCGTATTATATATTCATGTGGTATTTTGTGTGGTAATGTAGGTACTACAGGAATACCACATACACCCATTATTATTACCACATAACTCTGTATTATATTACCACACATTTCCTGTGGTATGAGATCTTCCTGAGGTATTGTGTGTAATTTAGGTACTCCAGGGCCCCGTAACACAAAGGTTTGCGATCAATTGCAAATTTGAAAAAGCTATTCTCATTGGTTGCTGGTCTGTCTGTTGAACAAAATGCGCGTATAACAAAGATCTTGATTGGCCATTGCCATTTAGCGATTGATTGCAAACCTTTGTGTTACTGGGCCCAGGAATACCACAGACACCCATTTTATTTTTCCACACGACTCTATGATATATTACCCCACATTTCCTGTGGTATGAGATATTCCTGATGTATTGTGTTTGGTAATTTAAGTACTACAGGAATACCACAGACACCCATTTTCATTTCTACACGACTCTATGATATATTACTCCCCATTTCCTGTGGTATGAGATATTTCTGTGGTACTTTGTGTGGTAATTTAGGTACCACAGAAATACCACACGAATCTCAAGTATTTTACCACACATTTCCTGTGGTATAGAATATTCCTGTGGTATTTTGTGTGGTAATTTGGGTACCACAGGGATACCACAGGCACCCATTCTAGTTACCACACGACTCTAAGGTATATTACCACACACATTCCTGTGGTATGAGGTATTCCTGTGGTAATTTGTGTTGTAAAACCGGTTACGACAGGAATTACCTCAGGATATTTTTGTAAGGGGTATTAATTTAAGAGTGCAAAATTGTGCCCAAATAAGAATGTGTTAAGATGCACTGGCTATTTAGGTTTACTCTGAATGAATCAGAACTCTTGAAATGTGAACATTGTTTAGCTAAGTTAACAAAGAGATATTTAGTTTGGGGTTTCAGTTGGGGTTGACATTGAGTGGCTGATTTAACTATAGATTAGGCTTGTTGGACAGTACCATGGGCTTTGCGATGGGAAGTGTAAACTGCAAAATAAGATTTGGAATTAAGCACAAATGTGGTGTAGTGAGTTTGCATGCATTTACAGCTGTCAAACTCTGATTATTTGAATATGAAGCTTATTTTGTCCCAACAACAAATATGGGTCGCATCTGGTAACCAAAACGTATCGCCACAACCTCCCCCCCCCCCCAAATCAATTGAATTATTCATGCCAGGCCCTTGTATAATCTGTTTCACTGTAGACAAGAACGTCACAAACGTCAATTTAGTTAGCAAATAAAGTTACCAAATAACACTTTTGGTAGTATTACTTTATGTGAGACCAAATATTTGCGTATCTCCTTAAATAAAGAACGGATTGATATTGGAAGTAACAAAAGCCATAAAACCAGAATAGAAATTTGACACTGATACTACTGGTGTGTTCATTCTATTTATAATTAATAGAATATTATGCAAATAATAATATAAAAAAATAATAACTATTTAGGACATTTTACATAAAATTTCTTTAAAACAGAACAGTTATAAGTTCGGAGTTACTGCTTTTTTATTTGTTGTTGTTGCTGTCTTTTCTTTTCTTTTTTCTTTTTTTTTTTTTTTTTTTTTTTTTTTTTTTTTTTTTTTTTTGGGGGGGGGCTCTAAATATCTATCATCTTTTTAGCTTTCTCTCTATCTCTCTCTCTCTCTCTCTCTCTTTCCAACACGCTTACACACTCGCAATCAGTACACACCTTCATATATTTTGTCACATTGCTGTCAAACGGGAACTATCAATCACTACCTATAAGATCGTTATCATCCTTTTGGTGCAACCCCTTTTTTTCAATCATTTTATATATATGTGGGAAAATGGATTTTCCGTAATTTTATGCAAATGAGTTTTGTAAATTTGCATAGAGGTATCGTAAAATGATCCGCGCAAG
>CALNVZ010000821.1:0-7500 GCA_940671915.1 Paracentrotus lividus
AGAGAGAGATTACTGCCATTTCAATTTCGCACTTTAGGAATTTAACCTTAATGCGAATAGGCGACGCGAATATGTATTTAGTCAATGCTAACATGTACAAAATTCATTTGTTTACAATATGGTAATTCAATTTCAAAGTTTATATGTAAAACAAGAGCTCATTGTATTTATTTGCATTCTCAATTGTTATTTTAAGGTTTTGTTTGGCAAAACTCAATCAAAAATATCGGTTTTTAACGATGTACGTCAAGAATGGTTTCAAGTACAAGGGGCCGCGTCTCCGTCAGCCCCCCACCCTCCCCTCGGCCTAGATCAAGCCACTGTGTCTAGAGACGTCTCCGCGACAACAACAAACAAATATGAAATTCTTGTCCGCGACGGAAAAAGAGTATGGGAGAACGTCTCAAGACAAGTTTCAAAACCGTCTCACAACTCGCTAAAAACGGATATATATTTTTTTTTATTTAGTTTCTTAGGTCTTTGGGAAATACCTGAAGATGTTATCCCAGCCACGTTGATTGTTATGTGTGGTTCCCCACCCCCAGCCAAAATATTAAAAAATTAATATGAAATGTGGGGTTCAATATTTAGCTTAGTGAAATAAAGAATCGCGATCAGATCAGATCATTTGGTGGGCGCCAATGGGTTTAAAAGCAATTTAATGCTGCATATATGTGTCAATACAAGTTTACCAACTTTAAAAACTTTCATTGACCGCCTTCGTTATTTTAAGTTTGATTAGTAGATAAATTAGAAAATAACCCAATAAAAATTCAGTGAAATTTGTCCATCAAAGTAATATGATTATGATAGTTAGGGAGGGGTGTGAACCAGGCAGGCCGCCCCATTTTTAATACGGGTAATGGGGGCAGGGAAAAGGGGAGGGTTGGGTTGGTTAATGGCTGAGCCCATCTTTTATACCAGTTCCTATTGTACTATGTAACTATGTTTTAACAAAATGTTTGAGCGCACAGCGCGAGAAAAAGATTTGTCAAAACGACCTGAAAGAAATGAATATATAAACCCCTCACAAAAAGTTTCCGCAAGTCGACTCTTTGTCATGAATAACTTTCAAGGTACGCTTTAGTTAGCTCCTTGAATTTTTATACCATGAAAGATAGATTAGTTCCGCATTTTGATTGATATCTATTTGTAATATTGTATCATGGCTTCAATGCACAGAATATCAGAATATGGAGAAAAGTAAAAAATGAAAATGTTGTAAAAATGATTTTTATTGATCACATTGAAAGTTCCGCAACTTCACTTTAGGTCCTGGATTAACTTTGGATATTTTCTAATTTTTATGAAATTTTATACCAATTGTCAAGTTAATTTATTCCTCTCGTTGATTCATACCTTATTTGTCAGGGTGATGTCATGCCTGTCTCGCATATTCTGATATTCTGTGCATTGAAGCATTACAAATATCATTACAAGTAGGATATTAATAAAATGGGAATAAATTACCTTTCCAATGGTATGAAAATCAGAATAACTAAAGCGTACCTCACAAAGTTATCAATGAACCCAAAGTCGACTTGCGAAAACTTTTTGTGAGGGGTTTATTTGTAAACACACAATTGGTGGGGAGCTCGATGTTACCCAGCCACGTAAAAAATTTAAAAAAAAAACGTGCTTAATGTTGTCTGAGTTCTGCTCCCCATCCACCAAAAACTAAAAGTATTGATAAATATGCTGGTTTAACATACGTGAGTTCAAATTGAGATTATAACATAATGCGATCGTGATATCTGTACACGAATCAAAAAATATTGGGAGGCCTAATGTATCAGGCCCCCCCCCCCTCCCTCCACAGGTCCAAATCAATAATTTGGTTATCTATGGAAGTGAGGGGTCGCCTGCTCAAGCTCCACGTCAAAGCTTCCAAGCGACGATAGCAGTTGGTCATTCGTGAAAGTAACCTTAGTTTAGAAGAACCCCTTTTGACACAGTTCCTCACATGTGGTATCAATGCAATTCCAGACATAATTACAGAATAACAAATAGATTGTAAAAATCAATTTACCCAAGAATTAATAACCTTCTAATAATACAAACCTGTAATCAGTTTGAATCAGAACAATTCATTATTGTATAAAAGGCTCGCGGCAATGCAATATTGGATATAAACAAGTTAATAGAAAACAATGCAACTTTTCGTTGTCTCGGCATATGGCAAAAGGCATAAAAAAAATCTAGTGAAAACGCATGTAGTTATTTGCAACTTTTGATTCTTCATTTTCTATGTTAAATGGTGATAATGTAATTTTCTGAGAATTGTCCTTTCTTTCCTCTCCTCTCCTATATATTCTATATATTTCTTTTGTTTAATCTTCTTTCTCTCCACGTCCCTAAAATTTCTGAATGTATTTCTTTGAATTGTCTTTCTTTCCTCTTCTTCTCCTATTAATATTTCTTTTTATTTCCTGATGTTTATCTTCTTTCTCTCCTCGTCTCTACAAATTTCTAATCTTATTTTTGTTTATCTTTCTTTCCTCTTTTTGGTTCTCAAAATTGGTTATGCATTTCTTTGTTTTGTCTTTCTTTCCCTTTTTCTTCTCTCTATAATTCTTATGTATTTCTTTGTTTTATCCTTCTTTTTAATCTTTCTTTCCTTTCTGTTCCTAATATATTGTTATGTATTTCATTGTTTTGTCTTACTTTCCTTTTATCTCCTTTAATTCTTATGTATTTCTTTGAAATTGTCTTTCTTTCCTTTTCTTCTCTCCTATAAACTCTTGTATATTTCTTTGTTTTTATTTTCTTTTTCTCTCGCTCGTCTCGCTACAAATTCTGATGTATTTTCTTTGAATTCTCTTCTTTTCCTCTTCCTCTCCTATATATTCTTATATATATCTTTGTTTTTATCTTTCTTTCTCTCCTCGTCTCCTACAAAATTCTGATGTATTTCCTTTGAAAATCTCTTTCTTCCTCTTCTCTCGCTATTATATTCTTATATATTTCATTGTTTTTCATCTTCTTTCTCTCCTCGTCGCCTTACAAATTCTGATGTATTCCTTTGTTTAATCTTTCTTTCCTCTCTCTCTATATATTTCTTATATATTTCTTTGTTTTATCTTCTTTCTCTCGCTCGTCTCCTACAAATTCTCGATGTATGCCTTTGTTTTAATCTTCTTTCCTCTTCTCTCCTAATTATATTCTTTATATTTCCATTGTTTTATTCTCTTTCTCTCCTCGTCCGGCTTACAAATTTCTGATGTATCCCTTTGTTTAATCTTCTTTCCTCTTTCTCTCCTATATATTCTTATAAATTTCTTGTTTTTTATTCTTCTTTCTCGCTCCTCAGGTTCCTACAAATTCTAATTGTATTTCTTTGAATTGTCCTTTCTTTCCTCTTCTCTCTATTATATTCTTTATATAATTTCTTTGTTTTATCTTCTTTCTCTCTCGTCTCCTACAAATTCTGATGTATTCGCTTTGTTTTAATTCTTTCTTTCCTTCTTTGTTCTCTAAATTGTTATGTATTTCTTTGTTTTGTCTTCTTTCCTCTTCTCTTCTATAATTCTTATGTATTTCTTTGTTTCATCCTTCTTTTTTGGTCTATCTTTTCTTCTTTCTGTACCAAAGAAAAAAAAAATATAAATTGTATATATTTCATTGTTTTGTCTTACTTTCCTTTTTCTCCTATAAATCTTAGTATTTCTTTTGAATGTCTTTCATTTCCTCTGCGGTCTTCCTATAAAATCCTCATGTATTTCTTTGTTTTATTCCTTGTCTCTCCTGTCTCCTATAAATTCTTATGAATTTTCTTTGTTGTGTCTTTCTTTACTCCTTCTGTCTCTAAAATTATTATGTATTTCTTATGAATTGTCTTTCTTATCCTCTTCTCTCCTATAAATCCTTATGTATGTCCTTTGTTTATCTTCTTTCCCTTTTTCTCTTCCTTTATATGCTACATTCCTATGGAACAAATTTCCCCCTTACAGCCCGGCGTCTCCTTACTCCCAACACCTCGCCTACACTCAATTGGGTCCCCACTCATTCTGTGCAGTAATAACTCTTTTGGGAAGGTTTGCATTCCTTTCCCCCCTTGATTTTATCTAAATCTTATATATTTCTTTGTTTTATTTTCTTCTCTCTCGCTTCGTCTCCTACAAATTCTGATGATTTCTTTGACTTCTCTTTCTTTCCTCTTCCTCTAATAACATTCTTATATATTTCTTTGTTTTATTCTTTCTTTCTCTCTGCGTGTCTCCTACAATTCTGATGTATTTCTTTTGAATTGCCTTTCTTTCCTCTTCTCTCTACTATATTCCTATATATTTCATCTGTTTATTTCCTTTCTCTCCCTTTTCTCACGTCTCCTACAAAATTCTGATGATTTCTTTGAATTGTCTTTCTTTCCTCTTCTCTTCCTATATAATCTTATATATTTCTTGTTTTATCTTCTTCCTCTCCCTCGTCTCTTACAATTTGATGTATTTTCTTTTATTGTGTTTCTTTCCTCTTCTCTCCTAATATATTCTTATATATTTCTTTGTTTATCTTCTTTCTCTCTCGTCTCCCACAAATTCTGATGGTATTTCTTTGAATTGTCTTTCTTTCCTCTTCTCTCCTATATATATTCTTAAATAATTATTTGTTTTATCTTCTTTCTCTTCTCGTCTCCTACAAATTCTGATGTATTCCTTTGTTAAATCTTTCTTTCTTCTTTTGTCCTCTTAAATTGTTATGTATTTCTTTGTTTTGTCTTTCTTTCTCTTCTTCTATAGATTCTTATGTATTTCTTTGTTTTATCCTTCTTTTTGTCTTTCTTTCCTCTTCTGTCCTATAAATTGTTATGTATTTTATTGTTTTTCTTACTTCCTTTTATCTCCTATAAATTCTTATGTATTTCTTTGAATTGTCTTTCTTCCTCTTTCTCCTATAATCCTAATGTATTTCTTTGTTTTATCTTCTTCTCTCGCTTCGCCCTATAAATTCTTATGAATTTCTTTGTTGTGTCTTTCTTTCCTTTCTCTCCTATAAATCCTTATGTATGTCTTTGTTTATCTTATTTCCTCCTCTCTTCCACTATGAATAGTTATGTATTCATTTTTTGTCTTTCTTTCCTCCTCTCTCTAATATATCCTTATATATTTCATTGTTTATGTTCTTTCTCTCCTCGTCTCCTACAAATTCTGATGTATTCCTTTGAATTCCTTTCTTTCCTCTTCTCTCCTAAATATTCTTATATATTTCTTTATTTTATCTTCTTTTCTCCTCGTCTCCTACATAATCTGATGTATTTCTTTGAATTGTATTTCTTTCCTCTTCTCTCTTATATATTCCTATTCATTCATTGTTTTATGTTCTTTTCTCTCCTCGTCTCCTACAAATTCTTATGTATTTCTTTGTTTTGTCTTTCTTTCCTGTTCTGTGCCTATAAATTTTTATGTCGTTCATTGTTTGGTATTTCTGTCCACTGTTTTTGTTTGTTTTTGTTGTTTTGTTTTTGTGTTTCTTTATTCTTCTCTCAGTCATGCATTATGATATTTTAGAGAGGAGTGTATTATATTGAATAATTGTAAAGTTGAATTTAGACATGACACTTTTTAGTTTCATATCGAAGTGGAAAATTAATGGATGTTTATAAAAACCAGCTGCCTGAACGTTGGCCAGCCAATAACAAAACCATTTAAAACCCTCTGTGGATTTGAGCCTTGTCGTATCTGTCACCAATATCACTCAATTATATTTGTTATGTACATGGTTATTATGAACTTGAATTTGGATGAGAATATTTTACTCTTGGAATAAAGTCAACCTCCAAATAAATATATTTCTTTATTTTATTCATTTTCCTATTCTCTCCTTTAAATTCTTGTGTATATAATTGTTTTGGTGAGTATCTTTCCTTTCTCTTCATCCCTGTTAAATCATAAGTATTTCACTGTTTTTTCCTAACTTCATTCTTTCTCTTCTATAAATCTTCATATCATTCTTAGATTTGTGTTTCTTCCTTCTTTTTTCTTCAATATTTCTTATTTTTTTATCCTGCGTGCATTTTTTTGTATAATCCTTTAATTTCCCTCTCTCTTCTTATAAATTCCTTATGTATTTCATTGTATTTATTTTCTATCTCTTCTTCTCCAGTAGATTGTTATGTATTTATTTGTTTTTGTTTCTTCCTTCTTCTCTTAAATAATTATCTTTATGTACATCTTTGTTTCAATAATCTTTCCCTACTCTTCCTATTAATTGTTGTGTATTTCTTTGTTTCTTTCCTTTTCACTCCTTTCATTATGCATTTATAGTTTTAATAGCTAACATTAATTAATTAGTGCGTATGTTTATCCCCTTTATTCTTCTATCCTAATTTTATCATTTTTTATGTCTTATTTTGTTTCACTGTACTTTTCTTTCCTATATCATCATTCTTAAAATATCACTTTTCTTTAATAATTACACATTGGGTTAGTCTTCATTATAATGTCTTTACATTGCTTATTTGTTCGTCATAGACTAGTATTTGATAACGCAGTGGGTATGGTTTTGACAAGGGTGACCCTTTAAGGTCGCGATAAAGGTCACCATCGGAATTTCTAACACTAACAGATCAAACCAGTAACTATAACGTGTACAGACAAGTGAGGAGACAACTCCCGAGGAACACAACTGTAGACCAATGTATAAGTATACGAGCCAATCAGCTTACACGAATTGTATATTCGAAATTGCCGTTGGCATCAGTTTGATATGCATCCTGCAGTGAACGACCGATATACGTGGAACTCCTAAATAAATATCGAATAATTCTGCCATTCTCTCAGCTATTCAAGCGAAATATGCGAGATTTACATCTTAATTGTATTTCTTATTCCTTTGCCTGTCATGGAGGAGGTGCTGAAAGGTGAGTTTTCGTTACTAATTCAAAACGCAAGTTAATTTGCTTGATATTATTTGATTCATGTGGATGGGAAACGGCATTGTAGAATGCGTTTCACCAATTACCTTTTTCTGACATTAATGTGAGGAGATACAATGGTAGTCAATGTTTAATATAAATCATACTTAGCGGTTTTACAGTAGCTCAGGCAAAATAATAGGCGTCCTTTTTTTTGAGATTACATTTCAATATTGTGCTAGAATGCATAGTTCAATATATGATGAGCTAGGGTACATTAAAATGTTTCCTTATAATCCTACTAGAGTAATATTTTAAGCTTGTATAATATATATTGTACAAGTGGGGTGCAGGATATTAATTCTTTAACTTATAAACTAGGAATTTGAGATTATAAACTAAGACGTCTGTTTGCTGGATCTGGTGGTGCCTCTGACTACATCACTTTGGAATGGGGTCTCTGTCACATTATTCTCTATTGACATTATCTTTGAGAGATGTAGGTCGTGTTATGAATTATTGTCCACACGATGAAGATTAACTTAAATCTTGTACCGCAATATACGGTTGCATATTTTAATGGTAATGATATTTTAAATTGTTTCCTTACAAACAAACTAGCTTTCCATATCAAAATTTAAATAGGGAAT
>CALNVZ010000821.1:17500-23508 GCA_940671915.1 Paracentrotus lividus
TTCATTAATACACTGAATTAGAAAATGCAAGGTAGAAAGTCTTTTTTAAATCATTTTACCTTGCACATTGCTTTAAAATTCCCTGCTTGACTGGATCTATATTTCATTTTATGGATCCCACTAACCTTGAAAATGATCCTAGTGACAAAATACACTTGCATAATTGCTTGTTGATTATTAAGATGATTTATAGAGTAAGCATATCCCTTGATCTTTTGATGTAGAGTGCCATTTTGTGGCATTCCAGTGCTTTTCTTCCTTGGTGAGAAATAGTGTGTTTATATATTGTAATATCTATTATTATTTTAAATGATTTTAATATCATTCCATGTTTAATTGAATGAGACTTTCTGACAGGAGATGTGTATTAAAAGCAGTTTCTTCAATATTACTTTTTTTATGCTGGACCAGCAAGTAGGTTTACAGTATCAGAGAAGACACAAATTATTACGACCTAACTCCTCAAACACTAATTTTTGCACACTCAGATGGTAGGTGTAATGGAAGAGTATCTAGAGGACTATAACCAAGTGAATACTGCTGTCATGAGGCTGGTGTCGTTTGAGGATGCAACAAAGCATGTATGCCGTGTCTCACGTGTGATACGTTAACCCCTTGGGAATGCTCTATTGCTTGGTGTTGGTGGTAGCGGAAGGCAGAGTCTTACCAGACTTGCTGATCACATGTAAGTATTCCATTCAACTACAATATAGACATACTTTCTGGATTGAAGACACTCCAGTGTGGTGCCTTTATGCTATACGTTATGAATGATCAGTTTGATACGTTCCTTTTCTTATCAATCATTCACATTACATATGCTATAACTGTAATGATAGATGCGTCATGTACATACAGCTTAAATGTAAATATCTAAAAAAAAAATGAGTATGAGTATAATCTGTTCCAGATTGAGTTAGCTAAGAAATGTGATGTGAATGAATGAATGATTATATTGTTTTTAGTGTTCTATGATCTAACTAGGGCTGAGTAGGATCTGTTTCAGATTTAGTTAGCTAAGAACTATGGAGTAAATGAATGGAGGGAACATCTTAAGACCATTCTGCTCAAAGCTGGATTGGAAAATAAGGCTATTGCCCGCCTCTTCAGCGATACTCAGGTATGTAGACAGTGTAGAATCAAATCTACTTTTTATGACAATCACCCATTTATAAACAAACACAATGGTTTCATACTGTACTCTGTATGAGGTAAGGATCATAGTATATACCAAGAGAGTCAAGTCCAACATTCATGCTGTACTCTGTATGAGGTAAGGATCAAAGTATATACCAAGAGAGTCAAGTCTAACATTCATACTGTACTCTGTATGAGGTAAGGATCATAGTATATACCAAGAGAGTCAAGTCCAACATCCATACTGTACTCTGTATGAGGTAAGGATCATAGTATATACCAAGAGAGTCAAGTCTAACATCCATACAGTACTCTGTGTGAGGTAAGAATCGGTATTAGGGGCACTGCTCTACAACTTCCTTCATTTCTGAAGGAGTTTAACGATCAGAATTGGGGAATTTGGTCCTTCAGCCTTTTGTTGTTAAATTCACTCAAAAAGTAGTTTCCCCTTTCAAACATTTCTTATGTATGATATCGTACTTGTATAAATGTTGACATTTCTTTTATGTGTTTTTGGTCTTCTTTTTTTTGGACATGTGCACATAGAGCACTTGATTTCTAGTGGGTTTATTGACTGATAAGTATGATACATTATTAGTATTATTGTTATTATTATTGTTATTATTATTATTATTATTATTATTATTATTATTATTATTAGAATCATTAAATACTCTTTGTGTTTTAATCTCCACAGTCCTATTGGTGAAGTATTCAGAGCTCGCTTACGTCAGTTCCCATCCCTGGTCAACTGTTGTACCATTGACTGGTTTAGTTAATGGCTGGATGAAGCTTTGCTCTCTGTAGCTAGGAACTTCCTTAAAGTTGCTATAAGAAGGGCATGAATTTCCATAAATTTGGGTCCGTACAATCATTAAGCCCCTCTGATAATCTCATTGTAGCTGGGACATCATTCTAATCCCACCATTTCCCGATCCACAAACTAAAAGTAATGATAAAAATATCTGTGTTTAATATTAGCTGAGTCAAATGAGATTATAACATAATGCGATCGCTGATATCTGTACAGAATCAAAAATATTTGGAGGCCCAATGGTATCAGAGCCCCCCCCCCCCTCCAAGGTCCAAATCATATATTTGGTTATCATGGAAGTGAGGGGTCCCTGCTCAAGCATACGTCAAACTGCACCGCGACCGATAGCAGTTGGTCAATTCTGCAAAGTAACCTTAGTTTAGAAAAGCCCTCTTTTGACCAGTTCTCACAGTGTATACAATGCAATTCCAGACATAGATTAGAGAATAACAAAATAGATGTAAAATCATTACGCCAAGAATTAGATAACCTTCTAAATACCAACACCTGTATCAAGTTTGAATCAGACAATTCAATATCGTATAAAAGCTCTGCGAGATGCAAATTTGGATATAAACAAGTTAATAGAAAAAATGCAACTTTTCTTGTCTCGGCATATGGCAAAAGGCATAAAATAAATCTAGTGAAAATGCATGTAGTATTTGCAACTTTGATTCTTCATTTTCTTTGTTAAATGTGGTGATAAAGACGTTGATTTTTTTTTTTTTTTTTTTTTTTTATACCAGTTCCTATGTACTATGTACTATGTTTTAGTAAATGTATGAGCGCGCAGAGCGAGCTAAAAAATTTGTCAATAACGACCTGAAATATGAAATATTTATTTGTTAACACAAATTGGTGGGAGCTCGATGTTATCCCAGCCACGTTAAAATTATCAGAAGGGCTTATGACGTCTGAGTTCTCTCCCGATCCACAAACTAAAAGTAATGATAAAAATATCTGTGTTTAATATTAGCTGAGTCAAATGAGATTATAACATAATGCGATCGCTGATATCTGTACAGAATCAAAAATATTTGGAGGGCCCAATGATATCAGAGCCCCCCCCCCCCCAGGTCCAAATCATATATTGGTTATCATGGAAGTGAGGGGTCCCTGCTCAAGCATACGTCAAACTGCACCGCGACCGATAGCAGTTGGTCAATTCTGCAAAGTAACCTTAGTTAGAAAAGCCCTCTTTTGACCAGTTCTCACAGTGTATACAATGCAATTCCAGACATAGATTAGAGAATAACAAAATAGATGTAAAATCATTACGTCAAGAATTAGATAACCTTCTAAATACCAACACCTGTATCAAGTTTGAATCAGACAATTCAATATCGTATAAAAGCTCTGCGAGATGCAAATTTGGATATAAACAAGTTAATAGAAAAAATGCAACTTTTCTTGTCTCGGCATATGGCAAAAGGCATAAAATAAATCTAGTAAGAATGCATGTAGTATTTGCAACTTTGTTTCTTCATTTTCTCCCTTTAAATGTGGTGATAAAGACGTTTGAGTTGGCTTCAAACACCCGAAAGGGGAAGTAAATGCTGAGTCCAAACGAGGTAGTCCGGACCATTTATTCCTATAAAGAAAGAGGAAATCTGAAATACGAGGTTTCAAAACAAAATGAGCAGAAGGGAGGAGACTTAAAAATGTCGAACACCTTTCCCCCGCACTCAAACACCGGGGCTCAATGGCTGAGCTCAAACCTAAATAGTGAAATGTGAAGTTTCAAAACAAATGATGAGCAAAAGGGAGGTAAACTTTAAAAATATTCAAACCATCCCCAGGCCCCCCCCATGGTTTATCTCCAACCTAGATTTAAATTTGTTTAATAGCTACCAGAAATACGAACCTTTCATTTTAAAAAAAAATGGTGGGAGCTTAATGATGTCCCAGCCAAATAAGATTATCAGAGGGGCTTAATGATTGTACGGACCCCTTGTTCCTATATAAAAAATATATTATATAGCACAGTGTGCCCCCCCCCCCCCTTAGGCCTATGAACCATCACAATACCTTGGTCTCGATAGTGTTAAGGAATTATAGTATGTACTATTCTTCTAAAGAACCACTGAACACATGGCAAATATTTAAGTAAGAAGGGAGGGGACTTAATCATGTCGAAAACCCAACTTCCATCCCCCCCCCCCCCGCCCCGCACTCACATACTGGAGACTCAATGGCTGAGCTCCAACCTTGACAGTGTAATATGAGATTTTCAACAAAATTATGAGCGTAAGGGAGGGATGGACTAAAAAATATCGAAACAGCTCCCCACCCCTTTTAAAACGAGGGATGGGATGGGGGCGGGGAGGGTGGGGGCTCACTGGCTCAGCCTCAGCAGAGTAATGAAATATAAGCTTTAAAAACAAATTATGAGCATTAGGGAGGGGGTGAACCAGGCCCGCCCCATTTAATACGGTAATGGGCAGGGGGAAGGGGAGGGTGGGTTGGTAAATGGCTGAGCCCCATCTTTTATACCAGTTCCTATGTACTAGTACTATGTTTTAACAAAGTATGAGCGCGCAGAACGAGCTAAAAAATTTGTCAATAACGACCTGAAATATGAAATATTTATTTGTTAACACACATTGGTGGGAGCTCGATGTTATCCCAACGCACGTTAAAATTTCAGAAGGCTTAATGACGTCTGAGTTCTCTCCCCATCCACAAACTAAAAGTAAATGATAAAATATCTGTGTTTAATATTAGCTGAGTCAAATGAGATTATAACATAAAGCGATCGCTGATATCTCTACAGAATCAAAAATATTTGGAGGGCCAATGATGATCAGAGCCCCCCCCCCTCCAAGGTCAAAATCAAATATCTTGGTTATATGGAAGTGAGGGGGTCCCTCCTCAAGCATACGTCAAACTGCACTGCAACCGATAGCAGTTGGTCAATTCTGCAAAGTAACCTTAGTTAGAAAAGCCTTCCTTCGACCAGTTCTCACACTGTATACAATGCAATTCCAGACATAGATTAGAGAATAACAAAATAGATGTAAAATCATTACGCCAAGAATTAGATAACCTTCTAAATACCAACACCTGTATCAAGTTTGAATCAGACAATTCAATATCGTATAAAAGCTCTGCGAGATGCAAATTTGGATATAAACAAGTTAATAGCAAAAACGCAACTTTTCTTGTCTCGGCATATGGCTAAAGGCATAAAATAGATCTAGTGAAAATGAATATAATATTTGCAACTTTGTTTCTTCATTTTCTCTGTTAAATGTGGTGATAAAGACGTTTGAGTTTTGTTTTAATACCAGTTCCTATGTATTATGTACTATGTTTTAACAAATGTATGAGCGCGCAGAGCGAGCTAAAAAAAATTGTCAATAACGACCTGAAATATGAAATATTTATTTGTTAACACAAATTGGTGGGGAGCTCGATGTTATCCCAGCCACGTTAAAATTATCAGAAGGGCTTAATGACGTCTGAGTTCTCTCCCGATCCACAAACTAAAAGTAATGATAAAAATATCTGTGCTTAATATTAGCTGAGTCAAATGAGATTATAGCATAATGCGATCGCTGATATCTGTACAGAATCAAAAATATTTGGAGGGCCCAATGATATCAGAGCCCCCCCCCCCCCCCCCCCCCCCCCCTCCAAGGTCCAAATCATATATTTGGTTATCATGGAAGTGAGGGGTCCCTGCTCAAGCATACGTCAAACTGCACCGCGACCGATAGCAGTTGGTCAATTCTGCAAAGTAACCTTAGTTAGAAAAGCCCTCTTCTGACCAGTTCTTACAGTGTATACAATGCAATTAGCGGAGGGTGAACCAGGCCGTATTGGCTCAGCCTCAACAGAGCTAAAATGGAAATATAAGCTTTTAAAAACAAATTATGAGCATTAGGGAGGGGGTGAACCAGGCCGCCCCATTTAATACGGGTTAATGGGGGCAGTGAAGGTGGAGGGTGCGAGTTGGTAAATGGCTGAGCCCCATCTTTTATACCAGTTCCTATGTACTTATGTACTTATGTTTTAACAAATGTATGAGCCGCGCAGATGCGAGCATCTCTCCTCT
>CALNVZ010000822.1:0-12234 GCA_940671915.1 Paracentrotus lividus
ATATTTTATATAACGGGGTGTCATGGGTTATTATTATATAAAACGAATGTGTCGTGCAGGTAAAATATTCTATAAAACGATTATATCTGTAAAACGAAAGTGTGTTACGGGTATGTTGTAGATACGAAGGGTTGGTGGATCAACTGTAACATTTAGTGAATTACATAAATCTGAGAAAGTGATTTTGTATAATAGAATTGAAATGAAAGGTTTACTGTTTGGCCTAAAACGTTGAGGCTGTTCTTTCAAAATAAGAATTGCAAAACGGATTCTGTACTGTAATTTGAGTAATAATTTGAGATTGTAATTTAAATATTTGTTATTGTTTATAATCCATTTTTGTGATTCCACTAATCCTCTTATTCAAAAATATATTTTTGATGTGTTGTTGTAAAAGAGGTCTTTTCATTTTGTTTGTGTAATAAAGGTATTGTAAAACATAGTGCAGACAACAGGGGTTGGTGAAAATGTTGAAAAAAAAAAATTCTTATGGTTGATATCTATGATCACCAAATGAAATATCTTAATAACCTACGAAACTGTCTGAAATGATTCGTATTGTCGTGGATGGTCTATAATTGAATTTATAATACTATTTTGATAGTGAAATCGCTATTCCCATTCATTCCCATAAATCATAAATAAATAAAGATGTTTTTAAATTTACTTGACACTAAGCTTTCAGCTGAATGGATCCTGTGGATTTCAGTTTAATTTTTAATGTAACTTAACCATAGTTTTAACAACTATTCGTGTCCTTGATGACCAACACCCTGTATATCTTCAACGTAATTACATGTGACAAGTCTGTTTGGTGTAGAAATTGTCATTGTTGATATATTTTCTCGATCTTTTCTTTCTCTATTATGTTGTCAGTATCTTTAATCAATCTATATATTCTATGTAAGAAACAAATAAACACGCAATATTCCAGGGCTAGTAAAATGATTTAAGAGTCTCCTTAATATGCCCGTGCCTATAACAAAAGCAACAAAATGATACTTGAAACCTAAATAAAACTACTATATTATGTGTATTAAAAAAAATAAAAAACAAAAAAATATATAATGTATAAAAATATATATATAAAGGTTCACCATCAATGTACTCTTGTCTTTAACATTGTCGATATTCCCCGAATGTGGAAACTTTCAAAAATTATTTGTTACAAAATTGATGCTCTTATGTTTTTACATTTTTCAACCAAGATATACAAAGGACAAGAGGGAAAAGAGATACTATGAAGAACATGACGAGAGAAGAGAGAGAGAGGAGCGAGGTTGAGAGGAAGAGAGAGGATGGAGTATAATTATGTGTGTGTTTGTGGGTGTCTCTTGGTGTGTGTTGTTATGTGGTGTGTGTGTGTGTGAGAGAGAGAGAGTAGAGAGTTAAAGAGAGAGGGAAGGGAGGAGCCAGTGATGGAAATGAGTGTGTGGTGAGAGAGACAGAGGAGGAAGACAGCAGGCAGGCGGAGAGAAAGGGAACGAAGACGAGGCAGGAAAAAAATATCCCCACTTAATTTTTCCAGCTCCCAAAGTGCCTTTTCCCCATACTCAAAGTTCCTTTCCTTTGTACTCTCTGCTAAAAGGCCATTTTCATGCTTGCTAGAGACTAATTTGCGCCCTTTTTGAAAGGGTGTTCCAGATCCTTATTATCCCCATAAAAATATTAATTCATGGGAATGGACTGGCCTCATGGATCCGAGACCACGGAAAAATAGTCGCCCAATTGTAAATGTACACATTTTTTTTTAACCCAAGATGGGTTTCGGTTTTTTTTTTTTCCTATTTTGTTTCTCCTGTCTCTAAAGTCAAAGAGGGTAAAAAAAAAAAAAAAAAAAAAAACAAGCAACAAACAAACAAAACAAAACACAACAAAATAAAAAAAGAAAAAAAAAAGGAAGATTTTGACTTTTCTGGTTTATTTGGGCCCACAAATATACAAACTTCGGTCACCTTTTGGGAATTCTTGGCCGCAAAACAACATATTTGAGGCTCATGCTACCCCCCCCCCTTGTTCATGAGCCAAATCTATTTTCGGCAGATGGATTTTTTTAAAATTTTTTTTTAATCAAAACACTTCTATTGTAAATCGAATGCATTGTGACTTTGGTCTATAATCATGACAATTATAAAATGGAAATATAAATATCCTTCCTGCTCCTTGTCACGATGCATTAGATTTTTTTTTCGGTGCCCACATTGTTTTCAGGGGTAAAAACAATTTTGATATCCCTTGTATGTGCCTCAATGCATGGCGTAATCCCTTTGTTCTGGAAATCCTAAGTGGTTCGTTGGCAAAAGAGGCAAGCCATTTAGAGCTGTACCAAAGAGGCAAACGTACGTAATTATCGTGAAGTACGCTCTTCCGAAGATGAAAATAATTATTTTCAAGTAAGTGATTTTGTTTGTATAAATGTACATTTAAATTTTCTTGATGAAGCTGAATAAATTATCACATAAAATATAAATGACTACAACATGAAATAGTAGGGCCTATAGTGATGTGATGATAGCGGATTTTTTTTTAAAAAACAATGCCAGTTTTGAAAATTGAAAGAAGGGCGATCTTTTGAAAGTGAAACCCTTTTTGGAAAAAATAAAGTTTGTCCTTTTTGTTTTTTAAAGCCTGCAACATTCATATAGAGCATTGCTCTGAACAGTTTCAAATGAAAAGCATTTTTATCTATTTTTATAAATTTTTCAATCGCTCATTTGCCAATAAATTAACATCAAAAAAAAATTTGAATAAGAAAAATGGTACGTAAAATATCATTTGTTTGACCCTGACTTGATTGTATATTGCCTGGTCTCCTTACTTTGAATTATGTCCATTATACTTTTTAACGTTCATCCTTTAAAATTTAAAATGGAAAAAATATGGTGTTGAATTGATTGTTTAAATATTAACTAAAGAAATTACATTGCCATCAAAATGTCCACACATGTACGGTCAAATACGTGACCCAAAACACGAAAAAGTTAACGCGCCACCCGAAAACTCAATAGTTCATTAGTAAATTAAAACAATTTTTTCTCCAAAGCTAGATATAATATCCTTGCATCTCACCATATGAATGCCATGACAAGCTTTTTTAATTTAGTTATTAATTAACTTTGGAAATTGTCAACACACGTGACCCACGGGTCACGTGTTGAACCAAACTATGGTCATTGCCTTAAAAAAAGGACAGCTATTCGGTCCATTCTTATGAAAAGTGAACCTTTTGGGCAAAATAAAGTTATTGCTTATTTTGATTTTAAGCTGCAATATTCAAATAGAGCAATGTCTGAATTTATGAACTGATGTTTTTTTTCGTGATTTTTGCAATTGTTCATGCTCATGTTTCATAAATTAACATAAATGATAATTAAATGGAAAAACGGTTAAATAAATATCATTTTTTTAACCCTGACTGGAAAGATATGCTTGACTTCCTTACTTGGAGTTAACTGTCATTATATATTAATTTACCTCTATTCCTTTTAATCTAACCCCAAAAAATATGTTGTTAAATTGATTATATTAAGATAATCAACCCTGAAATTAATTGCCCTCTAAATTCACAAACAAGTACCAGAAAACAAAAAGTTTATGGCCCCGGTCTTATGGCTCTGGTATTTATTATAATTTATTTCTTCAAAAGCTAGATTTATGTAACCTTGCACTCACTAAATATGAATCCATGACAAAGTTTAATTTGATTATGTAATAGCAAACAAATTGGGTCACATCATACACGTGACCCGCTGGGTGGGGGCGTGTCATGACATTCCTGATTATTGTTCTCTTTCATTTGCTGAAATTAATTTATTTTAGCATTAATTAATGCTCCAAAAATTGTTCTGCAATAATTTTTGCGAAAAACAAAAACAAAACAAACCAAACACTAAAAAGAAAAACAAACAAGCAAAAAAAGGTCGAAAAAAAACAAGGAAATACATAGAAAATTCATAAAACAATGAAATACACAAGGAATTTAGTTCGAATATTCAATTTTTTTTTCCAAGTACAAATGGTTAGGAATCCTATAAAAGATATATGCAAACACAATATTAGCATTCCAGAAGCTGTAGTTTGCAATTAGAACAAAAATTATGATTTTTTATGCAATGCGTAAATTAGTTATAATTAATTAATATAAAATAAATTATTATTATTATGGGAAAATTAAACAGTGCTTTCTTGTAGTTACATCACACACTACCATCGTGCAAATTTTCAGCGCACTCGCGCATCAAACAGCCAAGATCTTATAGGGGGCATCATGGCCCCCCTCTCTACCCGCCCCTCCCAGTCTTGACAGCTCCAAAACACCCCATTGACTCATTAGGTTTGAGTTTCATAAATTTTTTACCACAGCGGATTATAGTAATTGCTCAAAATGTACATTTTATTGCCATAATAACATAATAATATTCATTTGCTGTACAATTTGCCATAGGGTCACACACGGTGACCCACCTAAAATGTCACACACGTGACCCGGCATCACTAATTAAAATAATAGATAAAAAATGAAAATTTCAGAGATGACTTCCTATCCAGTGGTATCTTTTGGTTAACAGGTCCATAATGCATATCTCACAGCAATAAGAACATTTCATCACTTTAAAAACTTCACAGGAATTTCAAAATGAAATTGAACTTTCAAAATCATGCCGTTCTGTGACGTCACACACGTGACCACATTCTTTTTGACCTTGACCTTAAACATGCATATTGTAAATATCAAAAATATTTTGCAAATGATAGCCGAACAAAATATATTAGCATGATATAAAATAAAATCAGTAATATTTTTAAAATTGTTAGAGTTATAGCCAATTAAAGTCAAGATTTTGCATAATTTCGGTCACACACCTGACGCAAGAATGGTCCAGAACTGTCATTTCTTGTTGAAAATGAAGGCGCCCCCGTGAGGCGTTTTAACCAGTTATAGTTACGTTCATGTATGATTAATAATGGATTCCTGATAGCCCATGATGAAGTTTTGATTAATGCTTTATTAGTTACATTGCTAGTTGCAAATAAATCTGTATATTAATACTGTACCAGTAGTATTAATGAAGAAATCTTATTTCAAACAAAACTCTACTCTCGCGATCGTTCATCTGTTTCCCTCCATCTCCTTTTTTATCTTTCTTTTTCCCAATTTTATCTGTCCTTTCATCACCCTTCCAGCTGCGGATCGGGCGTACAAGGCAATTTTCTTAGATATATGCCTCAATGCAGTCCGATGCGAACTCACCCCCCCCCCACCCCCCCCCAAAAAAAAAAAAAAAAAACCAACACACAACAACAACAAACAAACAAAACAACAACAAAACAACAACAAAAAAAACAAAACACTGGTACTTAAGTTTAAATAAATTGAGAAATCAAAATTAGGAAAAATAATCATTAAACATAATAAAACACAGTAAATATGGATTTTTGTCTTGCCAATTCAATTAATTGTAACGAGACAAGGCAAATCTCATATTTAAAAAAAAATCTGTGGTCAACAGCAGATCAAATACAGGTCTTATCATAACACAAAAAAAAAATCACAAATATGGTATTAATATTTATCATATCTCGAATATATATAGGCACAATATCTCTATAAGTAGATTAAAAATGACAACACATAACATTTGGCTGATATTTCAAACATAGACATAAAATGAATATGAATAATTCAAATGGAACCATCTTTAGCATTTCAAGGAAAATTATGACATTTTATGAAGATAAAACAAAATGCTAACCCAAATAGTATTGTCTAAATAGGAGTACTTTTTTATAAATAGATTTACAATAGCAAACAAATAGCAACCAATCTTGAGGCACGATGTCCAACCAAGTAAAGTAAAGACATTACCAGTTACAATGAAGATTGTTGTTGATATTGTGTTTACATGTGATTTCAGCCGACACACATCTTAGTACTACTATTAACCAGTACCTGTTATCAATTACACAATGGAATGTTTGGGGATACAATTATTTTTTACATAGGAGAGTAGTAGAAAGAAGTACTAAATTAGGAGGGGAAACAACAATTTCTAATCTTTGCAATTGAATACCTATTCACCTGTGTACAGTTTTATGGAGATATTTGAATACATATGCCTGCAACTTCATAATGTTTTTCTTTCAATGGATAGTACAATATTAAACATAATTAAACCATGTAGAGGTCCAATAAATGAAAACATTGCTGTATTAATAAATATGATGCATTATCAAACATTTTCCTTCATTATAAACATGCTCATATAATACCCCGTGGTTCTCTAAATGCTATGGGGACCAAATAATAACTTGAAAAAGCACCTCGTAAAAGTAATTAGAGCCCCTTTGAGAAATTTTGCAGAGTTTGTCCATAAACTCTAATTTAAGGAAAGTTCATTTGCTGTTTAAAAACAAATTTTCAAATGCATGCAAGTGCTTTTCAATGATTTACATTAAAAATTTCACACATTGAATTTTGTTTTCAAATAATGTAAAAAGTCTTACTTTATCCAAAATTTAGTTTGGGGTTATTGTGTGTACTTCTTTCTATTCCAAGATTCCCATGAAAACAGTTGTTGATTTGGTTAGACATGTAAAATATCAAATAACAACATAAAGCAATCTGAAATGTAAATTATCTGAATTTTGTTTAATTATTGTCACCACACAAACATTTATTATACCGTTGTATTCATAGATTACTATGCAGTTAAGCAAGACTTTATGAATAATATAGGGTTGCGCCAGGTTAAGGATAATTCTGAAGCCAGAAATATAGCAATCTGTATATATCTTTTGTCCTCATACAGGAAACTTGATATGGAATAGTCATACAAAGGATATTCACTGATATTTATATAAATATCATGCCAAAGTTTTACACTTCCTCATAATGCAAGCTACCATAAATCCTTGTTTAATTATTTCATTTTAACTTGGGAATTATAATTGCATTTATAAGCATTCACCATTTCCAAAAGTTCATTAAAAATGCAAGTACTGAGTACAATAGAAACATTATGAACATACAAAACGATTTAGTGGAAAGTAATTGAACTCAATATAAAAGACAATGGATACATGCACTTGAAAGATATAGGGTAAAAATATTCTTTGGATTTCGAACACATTTGAAATACTAATATTAGAATAGCGTTTAACACGAATACTTGAAGTATGTTTCAACAATTTTGTGCTGCTAAACTTCAGACAGAATAAGCTTTAAACATTAGGAAGGTTTACGGCTGCATTTTAATTAATTTTTTATAAACTCAAGACCACCTTTCATGTAGCATTGATTCGATTGGCATTTTAATTAGGATGGGATTAAGTCAGGGCTAGTGAGCCAGGTTGTTTAGGTAACATAGAGTTTCATGTAAGGCCCGTGTCCATTCCATCGGATGTTGTGCTAATGTTTTCCATTTTGGCTTTTGTAGATATTGAAGTGGATATAATCAAACCATTTCCATACATAATAATCTTGAGCCTATTCTTGGAATTTATGAAATGCTAGACCATGTAACCTGGGGGCTTTTTGGAGGAGTCAAAGAAACAAGTAAAATAGTTTTAGCTGAAATTAAATGAACTGTGCAACTCTAGTGACAATGCATTTATGCCAGGTGGACCGGAAACACGAAAACAAACACACAACCCTCCATGACAATATTCTATCTGCTTTTGAATTATATATCTGATATATTCTATTCATATAATACCATAATACCATCTAGATTTAGAACAATATATTAAATTTCATAATTGGTAAACATCTGATATCACTACCATAGATCTACTGTGAAAGGTGGGGTCCTGTATTTGCACCCAAAGCTTGACAGTATTAACATCATATTCAGATCAAACAAACCAATACTTATCACTGAAGCAGTGACATTTTTTTTTTTTTTTTTTTGACAAACAGTTGAAAACATTGGTCCATATTTGCAGCTTAGACCAAGAAAATGATCAAGTGGCATCATGGATTGACCAAAAGATCTAATGTGAACTGTCCCATGACGCATTACTGTTCTTCTCAATGTGAACAACTCCAAGTCTAACCATGAACTTTCTCACAGTCACTTCAGGATGAAACTAACCATCAATGATTTTACACATATTGTCCATCCACTCTTTCCCATGATATACACTCTTAATTAAGAAGTGAATCCAAACTTCTCTTCCTTCCCACTTTACCATTTTATAAATGCTTGGACATAGCTCATGGATTACAGTTTCATCCAAACACGGTCTCTTCACAGAATTTGAGCTGCCATATTTTCCCTGCGTAGATGTCGAATTTCTCTCTCCCCATCAGCTGCATCAAATGGGCCTGGAACAAAACAGAAAAGTACAGAAAAATTCTAAAAATATGATAACAATATTAATAGTGTTTTCTTTGACTGCACTCATTATCCAATGACACCATTGAGGCAAATGTAGGCAGTATTGAAGTTCTCACTCAGAGGAAATGTACTAGAAGTTACAGTCACAAATGTTTGTACAAACCTTGGAGCTCACTTTCTTTCTGCTTTCTCACAATGTTCTTAGACCTTCATATGATCGTCTTTAATACAAAAAAAAATTGAAAAAATCCTGGACATGACCATCCACCAATCTTCAAAATGACTAAGTCTGAGAACAGTCTACGAATGATGGTTCTGTATGGCCTTCTTAAGAAGTCTGTCGAAATGGTCTGAAGAAAACCAATCCGTAGGTACAATCTCTATATCAATTCAATAAAGAAATGCTGAAGCAACACTATGCACCTCGTCAATCTTGAAAAAATGATGAAAGGGTCCTGACATCAACATATTGAAGAGTAGAAAGTGAATGACGGAGGTCTTACTAATAATGGCAGAGATCTTGCTCCTAATTCTTGATATTATACAGGAAAACATAATCCTTGTAGACACACTATAACTAGACCCCATGTACCCAAAAGTGTAAAAATTCAGTTAATCTATGTTCAGAACAGACACCAGAAAACATGGCATGAAAAACCACAACACCACAAGACAATTCATAGTGAATATTTCCAAGGAAAACCCCCAGCACACAAAAGCTGAAGTGAAACCAATCAAGAAATTCCACAAATGCAGATAAATTCAAAATGGTTGAGCATTGCTTACGAGAAATTGAGGGAGAAAAAGCAGATTCAATACACAACCACAACAACTGGAAAAGAAGAACCCCAAACAAGAGAGACCCCAACACATTTGTTACCCTCTCATGAGGGAATCAGTAATTACTGCAGCACCACAATTGGAAAAACTAATTTATCAGCATTTTTCACTCAATTATTATGAACAAGTCAGAATCAGACACCAACACCTTGCAAAAACAAATTTGTTATAACTAACCTCACAGACATCTCTATCCTTCTGATAAAGCATTTCAATTTGAATCGACAGTTTAAAAGAAAATCAGTAATGTTTCATTTTTATACAGTTTGAAAAAAATACACTCATTTTCAATTCTTTACCACTCCTGACATCAAATGTACTAGTACTGGTAATATGTAGCATGACAACATATGCCTCTCCCTTCATATTTAGCCCATTTGAACCCAAAATATTTTATGAAGATTGATTCTGCCCCCCTTTCATACAACTTTAACCGAACACTAATATATCACTACTTGCATTATATGCAGAGTGTTTTGATTAATAGAAGTTACATTAAATATTGTGGAGTGGGGCTCATTTTTATTGGACTTGCAATGATATTCAATTCTTTGACCTATGACCTACCTCTGTGTCTTCATCATCATCCTTCTCTAAGATCTCATAGGCCTGTGTGAGGAGTTCAATACCTATGCCAGCCATGATGTCCTTCCTCAGCATGGCGATCCGATCCATTAGACGTCCAGATGTTGTCATGGTTGCATTGCCTGATAAGGAGATAAAAGCATGCTATTTTTTATAACATAATTGTATTTTCATTAGAAGAAACTAAAAATTTTACCTGAAATATTCAATTTCAGATGACTACTGTTGATAATGTCAGCCATCAATGTCTTTGTATGTAAACCAAGACAAAATAGAAAATAAAGGACATAAATAGAAGGTGCCTACTGTATAAAGAGACTAAAAAAATGTCAATGTATCCCAGCAATTTTCCAATACGGCTCTCAAAAAATATTTAGTATGCATAATTTAAAAACTTTGATTTTCAAAAGAACAGGCTTGAATTGTATTGGGCAGCTGTGAGTTAATATTAGACAAGACCACTTCATCTTCAAAGGTAAAAAATCATTTTCTTATTGAAACTGCTTATTTATCAAACCTTAAAATGGTACACATGAACTTACCTAAACCTTTGGGTGCTCTAGGGGCTGCTGGCTCAATGGCTATGTCTTGAGTTCCATTCAGATCAGTTCCAGGTTCAGTCCTCGCGGAGGGTGGTGGGCTTGGTTCTTCTGGTGAATCAGGGGACTCTCGACCAAAGTCTCCAGCTTCATCTACCACCTTCTTGTTCTTGTTCTTCTCGATCATCAGTGTCGTTGCAAGGAGATTTGAGAACTCTTCCATTTCATCACCATCTCTGTAACATGACCAATAGGGAAGAAGATGGAATTCAAAACATACCTTGTAATATTATTTACCTTTATCAGGTAAAGCCTTTGCTTTCGGTTTTGATTGACATTTAAAGTCCAATGTTATACAGGCTGGCCTGTATGACACCAATCAATAGGTGTCCCGTACGACACACTATATTATCTTCATGATATATTTCACCAGAACTATTCAAGATTATGCTTTCTAAACATGATAACTGCCCTGTTAGTTTCTAGGATTTATCATTATTATCAGACAAATTAATTGAGTTCAGAAGTTAATCAAGACAAAAATTAAAAAAGAAAGATATAGCCTCATTTCAGAGATTGCCCAGTACGACACATTTGCATGTCCCGTACGCCACCAATTGTTCTTGAAAACTATAAATTTGCTTTTATTTTATTCGTTTAATGCTTATTTTTTGCAAAAATGTTTTTATTATTTCTGTTTCTTGAACTGAAGCATCAAATTTAGTTCAGTTTTGATTTAATTTCGTGCAACTCACAGACTTTTGAACACGAACTTAAAGGCTTCAAAAAAGTCACTTTTTCTCGTCCCGTACGACACATACTAATTTTTCAATCTCTAGTTTTACAGGGGATATGTATTTCAGTCCAAAATCATCTTGGTTCTACCATTTCTGGTAGTACTTTGAGATATGAAACATCAGTTACTGGAATATTTTTTGTTTTTTATTTGCTCGAAAAGCTTGTCAAATGTTCTCTTAAATGTCACCGTACGACAACGTATGGAAATCGCCCACTTGTTTTGCCAAGTTATACATATATGTGGGCTATATTATAAGATTAACACTGATTTAAAATAATGCATTTCTCGTGTTAGGAACTTGACAGATAGAAAAAGTGGAGGATTTGAGATAATGCTATACAGCGATGGTTGTTCATATTTTGGGCTTTAAGAGTACGAGCTGATGTCCTACTTGCTATCACAATATGATGTGAATGATTAGGGAAAAGAAAGGAGAAAGAAGAGCGTAAAATAGGAACATAACCTTTGGACCCATGTATGTTATTATATTTTCTACTCAGTCAATGATTCTTAATGTTTAAAAATTTATTGTACTCGTGGAAATACTCGTGGAAAATTCGCGTACATTTAATTTTCACGTTATATTTGACGGAGATCAGCAGGGCGTTGAATTAAAAACATGCGATTATATGACAGGAACTTCATAAGCACTTATTTTAATTTTGCGTAGCTCACTCTTGTTGCCGAATATTATTTAAGATACCACCAAAACATGTTTTGTGGCAGCCGCTTCATGAAAAATTACCCTCGCGAAAATACAGCGAATACAGTACTTAATTCTTTGTTCAGTTATTTCTCCAGAGCTAGGGCCACAGCGCTTCTTTTGTAGGGCCACTCCTGATGATGGGTGTTCTCATCTTTCATCCATCTCCATCCTATTGTCTCTCTATAAGATGGCAGCGGGCAATTGCATGCCTTGGTCTTGAAATATTGCCTGTTGGTGGTGACAATTTTCCCATTGATTACGGTCCCCACATGAAAGGGACCTCCATTTGGTCCAGCTGCTGGTAGACCTTCACCTTTAAAAACCTGCTCCCAAGGACTTGAACCTTAAAGAATTAAAGAAACATTTAATTTGTTAGATATTATTCATTTGGAAATACTGGTTAGTACTTTTAATTTCAGTCACATA
>CALNVZ010000826.1:6493-19912 GCA_940671915.1 Paracentrotus lividus
ATCAAGATTACTTTAAGAGCAAAAAATCAATGATCTCAAGCTGCATTCTTCGCCGACGCGCATTAATGCGCGCAAAATCGTGCCCGCGCAATTTTCTTGTAATGTTTAAAATGACCTGAAACGTACTCTAATTCAGCCATAAAGTGATTTTGAATATTTTAAATTTTTGCGCGCGCGTAATTCCTTAATGCGCGTATTTACGTGCGCGCCTTATGTTCTAAAAGATGCGCTTCAATTTGAAGTTTATGTGTACTAAATATGATTAATCAATGATTATCAGTTATGAAGTTATGATTGATAATGTGATTTTACAAAATGGCGTCTAGATGACGTCACGTGATTGCAACTGATAAGAAAATGAGTTAGTGCTGAGACTTTATGATGATCTATAATTGCTGAAAATTTGAAATGGTTTAATGCATTATTTTTTGAGTTATCATCTACACAAAAAGTGTACATAAAAAATAAAGAGGAGGAGGAAAACAAAAAAGAAGATTCGGGACAATTACAAGATGTGATATGCACATACGTACATACCACCTAATGAGAAGGCTTGTCCAATGCAAAATACATGTACACTTCATATGTGATGAAATGACATGCCTTCTTCGATCGCCAATTTAGACTGCAAAGCCGGGGGTAAAATCAAAGTAAATGCGCCAATGTTTTAGGGAATTGTCTCGGCTACAACATACTGAACATTTGAAAGAGAAACGGCGCATATTTACTGAGGAACACTCCTCTTTGTACCAAGTTTATGTCGTCATTGAACTTCAATCGGTAATTTTGAAACGCAAATCAAAATTTTGAGTTTAGAAGCCATTATGATAATGTTGCAATAACGTTAAGTAGGAAATGAGGTATGAAATCGCATCTACAACTCATACTCTATCCAACTCTGAAAAGACAATTGTGGGTTGCCGTTGATCCTGAAGAATTATTCAGGATTTTGTGTAGGCATGTCTTTGGCCAAAAATGGCATATTTTTGCAAAATTGACAAAATTCGCGTGCGCGTAGTTCCAACTTAAACAGACCATCATTTCGTTATGAATAGTCTAAAAAGTAGTGATTATGGTGTCAAATTATTGTAAATATTATCAAGATTACTTTAAGAGCAAAAAATCAATGATCTCAAGCTGCATTCTTCGCCGACGCGCATTAATGCGCGCAAAATCGTGCCCGCGCATTTTTTCTTGAAATGTTTAAAATGACCTGAAACGTACTCTAATTCAGCCATAAAGTGATTTTGAATATTTTAAATTTTTGCGCGCGCGTAATTCCTTAATGCGCGTACTTACGCGGGCGCCTTATGTTCTAAAAGATGCGCTTCAATTTGAAGTTTATGTGTACTAAATATGATTAATCAATGATTATCAGTTATGAAGTTATGATTGATAATGTGATTTTACAAAATGGCGTCTAGATGACGTCACGTGATAACTGATAAGAAAATGAGTTAGTGCTGAGACTTTATGATGATTTATAATTGCTGAAAATTTGAAATGGTTTAATGCATTATTTTTTGAGTTATCATCTACACAAAAAGTGTACATAAAAAATAAAGAGGAGGATGGGAGGAGCAGGTGTAAAACAAAAAGAAGGAGTGTTGACAATAACGGAGAGGTGATGATGCTACATACGTAACACTACCTAGATGGATGAGGGCGTTGTCCAATCAGTAGATACATGTAGGTGACTGAGTCATGATGGTTGATGATAGTTGACATATGCCTATAACTTTTGGATCGCGGCCGAGATTTTAGACATGTGTGAGTGCAAATGCACTGGTTGTAGTAGTAGTAGCGTCTTAGAACGTAAAGTGCGAGCCTAGATGGATTGTATGCGGGGATTGGTTGTTCGCTATGCAATCAGTTACACGATATTATGAGATAGATGGAATGACGGCGTCCTAGATTTAATTGGAGGCGAACGATTATTGGCTCTCGTCTGTGTGTACCGTTAGTTGCGCAAGTTTATGTCGTTCGTGCGTTCAGTGTTAAAATACTCTTTCAGAGCAGGATTGTGGTCGGTAAAGTTAGGTTGTGAAAGCGTGGGCAAATCAAAATTTTGAGTTTAGGCAAGACAGGCGAGATGAACCATATAAAGGGAGACCATGATGGTTGCGGACAAGAGTGAGGTATGAGCAAAAACTAGCTGCTCTATTAATAACTTTTGAGTTTGAAGAGTAATTTGGGTTGTACGGCAAAATTAGAGGTTAGCCGATTTATCAGTTTTTGTACGCTGTCTTGTTAGAATGTCCTCATCTACAACTCAATACTTCTTGTTCCAGATATATTCGTAATAATGCATTAATTGAGGGTTCGCCTCAAAATTTCTTGATGTATGCGTTTCATTCTGAGATTATTTCAATTACGAGGTAGAGTTGTTTATAAATGGATCAGTGATAGATAATGATTAACTTGAGCTAACGGTATAGAGCAAGACATTAATTGGCATATTTCCTTTCGCGAACAAATATAGGTGACGACACGTATTCCGTCTCCGTTGTCAGAACGCTGGTTATGACGTTATCCAAATTACTTGAAGCAGGACACGTACAAGTCTTGGAGCGCTATGACGATTAATTACTCCTAGAACAACAATAGTTGGCTGTCATTTACTTCGTTTCCACGCAGGAGATTCGTAGTTCGATGTATGTGTTATAGATGAGGATTTGTCATATTAGTCTGAAGTGTACTTAAGTAGCAAAGCATATTTCATATGGAAGTCTCAAAATTCTGCATTCTTCGCGACTGCGCTTATTTATTATTTGGGCGCAATCTGTCGTCGTGCCATCGTTTGTTTTCTTACAAATATATGCTCGTAAATATGACACCCTATGATAGCCACTCGCTATTATCTTATATTCTGTTAGCCAATAAAGTAATTTTTGATATCATTTGTTGTGTAAATAAAAATCATATTTAAATGTCCTATTGACGACGGCCTGCATGTAATTCCTTAATTCAAGCGCATGTGACTCTACGGCCGGCGACATAGACATTTAGGATTCCACAATTATCAGACGTCGCTTTAACGAATCTCAATGTTCACAAAGTCTATCGTTAAATAATTATAGCATTTATCAATGGTTATCCTATCAAGTTTATGTAAGTTAATGAACTTGTATTGGATCATCTGATGATTTTTAAGAGAGTAATTAGGACCGCCATTTTTACTACATGTACTAGAACGATTCATCAGTGTGTATTTGCTCCTATAACATCTCTGGAGATAAGATAAAATGAGTTATGGACACTTTCACTTGATTTATAAGTATATCTTCTTATTAGCATTGTTCTCATCCGTCTTGAATTTACTGAAAATTTCATGTGTCGGTGTAAAATTTGACGGAACCGTCCGTTGTGAATTCGTCTGCGTCTAATTTCCCACTATCCTTGTCATGGTCATTAGATTTTTGTTAGTTCGTATTTCAATCTAGCAACCAAATGCCGACGCGCACCGCTTAGGCGCCACACCATATGACAGATTCGTGGTGACCGAACACAATGGCTTGAGTTTGATAAATTTTTACTCATTAAAGAGTAGAGAGGATGGAGGAGAGTGGAAGAGCAACTAATAAGACACGATTCTGGACATAATCAATGATGCTGCAACATGTATCACTACTTTATCGTTGAACACCTACATTCACCTATAGCACGAAAAGAGGCTTGTACAAGTGCTAAAAGTTCACATAAGTGGTGAACACATTCTTCATATACGCCCGTTGGAGATTTGTTAATTGAAATTGGCCCGAAACATTGATCTCGTCTATTTTTGATTCGCTGGGCGCCCAACAACATTTGTATAGACATCTGAAAAATCCCTGAACGGGCCGTCAAGAGATAACGAGCAACCCCCGTACTTACTTTTGAGATATGGAGAAGTATAGAGCATTGAATGTAAGATGACGATTTTAGGCTCTTTTACTAGTTGCATGTATAATGTCATCAACAAATTTTGATTCTGCGTTTCAAATACGACATTGAAGTTAGATGAGACATAAATTGGTACAAGAGGATGTTTCGTTAGGGAATTGTCTTCATGCATACTTGGCGCCAGTTTTCTTTCCAAATGTTCAGTAATCAGCTTTTCGTTAGCGTAGGACTCCTACAACAATTGTCGCATTTAACTATTGGTTACTTGACCGCTTGCAGTCAAATCGGCACAAGGAAGGGATATATTCATACAATAAATGACTGTACAGTGTGTTCTGGCATTGAGAACCTCTCATAGATGTGTGTAGTACAGACATATCACTTGTACTGTCATATTCTTCTTTTTTGATTCCTCTCTCCTACCCTTTATTATTTATGAAATTTTTATGTAGTTGATTATCAAGATAATGCTAAGTAAACCATCAAAATATTTACAGCAATTATAGGTCATTCAAGAGATCTACAATGGATATTTTTACAGAAAAGCATATTGCGCTCCATTCGAACGTCAGTAATCGATGTCGGTCATTATATATAGCTCGGATATTTGTATTAGTAATGCAATCAAATTAATGAGTTTAGAGAGCCATATAATCTCATGAAACTATCATACGTGTATGCTAATACAGTTAAGTCAGGAATTGAGTGATCTAATATCAGCATATCTAAAACTCATCATCTCATTTCCATAATCTCATTATAAGATAATTGGGGTTAACATGACCGTCCTGATCATAATGAAAGATTAATTTATTGATCGGATATTGTCAGTAGGCTAGGGTTATTTGTTGTGGGGCATGAAATGGCCATATTTGTAGGAGCATTTACCGGCTAATGTGTTAAAACGAAAAACATTGCAGCGAATGCTTGCACCGTCCGTTCCGAAACTTCGAATCAGACCATCTTTTGGTTTAGTGATAGTGCTAAACAAAAGATAGTGAATTACTGGTGCTCAAACGCCATGGTTTTATGGTTTCACAAATCATTAATGGCTGGATTATATATGGTCGCATTTCAGGTCATTTTAAAGATTTTAGACAAAAATGCGCCGCGATACCGTATTTTTAGCGGCAGTCAATATAGCCGCCGGAGAAATCAATCTGAGTCAGTAACAGGTACGACAAGCTGAGAAATTGGAGTTAATTATGATTTAAAAGGTAATCTTTGGAGTACTATTATTGCATTATCGCCGACGCGGAATTAAATGGGTCCGCTCTAATGAATTACGCTTCGACTAGCGCCAGCACTCAAATTAGCTACTTTTAGCTATTCATTTGTTCTTAAAATGCTTAAATGACCTGAAATCGTACTCGTAACGTAACTCGCCATAAAGTGATTTGAACATTTACCAGGATCTGGTATACTGTAATAATGTTAAACTTCCGCGCGAAAGAAGGCTGACATACGCTCTAACGAGATTTCGTCGTACTCATATCGTGCCCGCGCAAATTTATTTTCCGAAAACGCGACTTTTGTTCACACAATATTCAAGTCTTAAACATGCCTATAGTATTCTGGCATAAAATTATGATTATTTATATCCACTGATAGTGATTATGACGAAGGTATGATTGATAATGCTCGGTTATTAATACACAATGGCGAATCTAAGATACGTTCCTTAGAGTGTATTCAGGAGTCTTGTCGATTGCGTATTTCAGAGGTACCATCCTATTAACGCCATTTGAACATGTAACGTAAAATATGAGGTTAGGTGCTTAGTATCACTTTATGATGTAAACTATCTTACTATTGCTGTAGTCACCTCTAGTAAAAATTTCCTTCCTTTATGAACATACTTCATTCTGGTGTTATGAATATTGCGGATATGTTAAGACTAAAGAAAAATGAATATTTGTATTGAGTAATGATAACATCACCAATTGACAAGAGTAAAAGTATTATATTGTTACAACATAATCGAATTGGATACATAGTGTGACAGATAGCAAATGATGGGTCAGCGAGGCAGGAGGAACAGACAAAAAAGAAGATTTTGAAAATAAACTAAGACAGGATGATATATGTAAATTACGTAGCGACACCACTAATGGAAAAGGCTGTCAATGCAAGTGAACGTACGATGTACATAGACTGTCATATACGGGTGATCGAATGAGACTATGCCTTGGCTTTTGACGTGCGCGAAGGCGAAATTAATATTTCTTCGAGGACACACCCAAAATCATATTATTGTCTACAGTGGTCTTCTAGATGCAGACTGAGGCTGCATATGCCCACCTTATGCGGGCGTTATCAAAAGCCTCCATAGGTATGATAGTTCTGGGACCGCATACTGTTGTAACATGGCGGGGGATTTTCGTTGGTTTTCGGCTGGCCATTGCGTTTATAACGGCGTCAAGAGGATGCTTGTACTCTTGCAAGTGGTCTTGATAATCAGGTAATCTGGGCATTGGAGGTCAATACCTTATGGTGTTATATTGGTAAAGTGACTATACGAACAATCCTCTTTGTACCGAAGTTTTGTTTTAATTGTGGTACTGCTTCTATTATGTTTTAACAACCTTTCCTACCCTTCTGCGTACATCTTTCTGGAAACGCTTAAATCAATTTAATTTTGAGTTTAGAAGCCTTATGACAATGTTTGCAATGTACAGCTATAGGTAGGAAATGAGGTTGAATCAGCATCGTTAACAACTCATACCGAACTCTTTCAATACTCAAAAATATATTCGTGAGGAATGCTTTGCGTAATTATATGGCCATGAAGAATTATTCGTGGGGATTTTAAGTGATATGGGCAGTTGGTTGGACGGTATAGTGATGCATGATAGTCAATTCCGTTCAAAGAAATCGCAAGTATTTTGGCAAAAAAAATTGACAAATTCGCGTGCAGCGTAGTTCAACTTTAACTGATGACTCGAGAACCATTTATCATACTCTCAAGATCTTTGGTTATGAAATTAGTTAAACGTTAATTCTAAATAAAGTAGTTGATTATGGTGCAGTCAAAATGGTTTGTCCAAAATATTATCAAAAGATATCTTTCAAGAGAGGCACAAATATAATGATACTAAGTTACAAAACAGGAAATTATTAATGCAACAAATAATTCCAGCGTTTATATAACTCATTTTCTCCTTATTCTAATCGTTGAAAAATTAATTACTATAATGGTATGTCTGATCTCAAGGCTGCTTGGTCTGACTCACTTGGTTCGCTGTATTAGAATCGGACAATTCAGCGTCACAAATCCATAATAATGGGCGCAAATGGTTTCGCGTTGCGGCGCTGAAAGCTGCATATGCTTGTTTCCTTTAACGCAACATGTCTTTTATAAAATGTTGATGAACATCACCTTTTATTCAAACGCTTTATATTGTGAAGATGGATTTTAATATTAGAGGGAATATCACTAAGTAGACCTTCTTTGGCACCACATCGCGTTTATGTATTACTTCTTTTAAGGATTTAGCCCCTCCACAGCTACACTTCTCACCTCTCCTTCCATCGGTCAGGAGCACCATGTTACGAACAATAAAATGCGCAGACCTAAGACCCGGCATCCTCTTCGCTTAAATCAGTAAAAGATGTGATCTATCCCTTCTCTCCTCTTTGTTTCCTGTAACCTCATCTCATGACTAGGCGGTCTTGGAGCAGCTTGAGCGCGGTAGACGCGCGTTTGGGATATACGCCGCGCGTTTTTGTTCATATCATCTTTATTCAGGGCATTGATCGTTCAGTCATTAATAGCAGTGCTTTTTAGAGCATGCGCGCAAAACTGATATTCTCGACATGCTTTCCCAATATAATGTCGCGTCCGCGGAATCAGTACAATCTTCGTGAAAAAAATAAGTATATTTTTTTGCTCGCTTTTCTGGCCTCTTAAAGTATCGCTGTGATAAATTTAATTGACAACCCCATAATTTGCGAACGACCAAAGTCAATCTTAGAAAGTTACACGCTAGTTAAGCATTACTGATTCTCAACCGATCGTTCACTAATGAGTATCGGACGCTACTGTCGTCAGCCCGAATTGTCATTGCATATAATGATTTGGTCCAACGTTTATGTCTACACTAATGTCCGTTGAATAAGCATCCTTCTGAGATAAACGTGCAAACGTCCCCATTATCTTTGAGAGTGATTGGACAGAGTATTGAGTTGTTAAGAATGCGTATTCTAGACCCTACAAATATTCCATAATCTGTATTATACCAGTTTATAAGGAATTTATCGATTGCAACGATTATGATCGGATGAGATAGGCTTACTAAATCCAAAATATTATGGATTTATTTTCATTAAAGAACAATTAAGCGATGTGCACAAAAATAGATTACTCGGCGGACTAGGAAGTATACATGGACGACATAACTGGTACAAAGAGATTGTTCCTAGGTGAATTGTAGCCTTCTGGTTATCCTGATATGGGAATAGTTATAAAGAGGTCACTAAATGAGAGTAGCAATATTAGCGCGTTCTCTTCAAAAAGTTCAAGTATGTTACTGGAGACACCCACAACATTGGGCATATGTAACTTGGATATTGTACGTAGCGGACCCTCGGGCTTGCCTATGTCTACAATTGGCGTTGCCTAAGAGACGTGCATGTCATTTCATACATATGAGGTTGTTCATGATTATTGCTTGGAAAGCCTTAAACTTTCGATTATGTGATTGACTGGTGATAGATGATAGGGGACGCTATCAATAATATCTATCAGGTTAACTATGTAATTGGTCACAAACATATTTTCTTGACTTGAATTGTGTCCCGTGCAGACCTTGCATTACCTCCTCTCTTCTTGCAGTTATCATGTATTACAATCATGTACACATTGTACATAAAGGTAATAAAGAGGAGGACGAGAGGAGGGGAAAGAAAATATATTAATATGGGAAGTATTGGAATCGAAAAACAAGTAGGTACTGATCAGATGTAACAAAATTAACGATGCTACACACCAACCACTAATGAGACGTGCAGATCAATGCAAATACATGATACTAGAAATATATTGTACAATAATCATATGATGAGTCCAGATAATGTAATCCTAGATAATCAATGTCCTTCTTTTTGAGATTTCGTGACACATTTCGAACGCAAGTTAAATAGATCGTGATTTTCGCCGATCCTGACGAAATCTGGATCCGCACAGCAACTCACTAATTTAGACTGCGAGATGCCAACGTGAAGGTAGCGTAAAGTATTATGCCAAAAGGTTTAATTAATTGAATAAGCTAATTCGCTTATTATATTAATGAATGTAATATTATGTATGTTCATGATGATATAAGGCTTCCCTCGATATGAAGCCTTATACCTATTATTTTCCATTACACTCGATAGTCTCTCAACGGCCTTTTGGTATCTTAATCATTCATACCATATGAATAATCATGATAATCATATTAGACACATAAACTGAAACTTGGGAAGCGGCGGCTTTGGAACATAGAAATGCGACGCGCGGTAAGTACGGGGCGGGTTAAGGAATTACGGCGCGCGCAATAAATGTTCAAATCATTTATGGCTGAATTAGAGTACGTTTTCAGCGTCAATTTTAGCATTTTAAGAAAAAATGCGCGCCGAAAAGATTTTTGGCGCCATTAAGCGCGTCGGCGAAGAATGCAGCTGAGATCATTGATTTTTTGCTCTTTTAAAGTAATTTGATAATTTGACACCATTTGACACCATAATCACTACTTAGCTATTCTCCAAAGGATGGTCTTTCAAGTTGGAACTACGGGCACGCGAATTTTGTCAATTTTGCCAAAATATGCCATTTTGGCAACACATGCCTACCTAAATCCTGAATAATTCTCAGGATCAACGGCCCATTATCTTGAATTGGGAGAGTATGAGTTGTAGATGCGATTTCAGACCTCATTTCCTACTTACGTCATTGCACATTGTCAAATGGCTTCTAAACTCAAAATTTGATTTCGTTTCAAAATTACCCCGACTGAATTTAATGACACTAACTTGTACAAAGAGGATTCTCAATAATTAGGGCGCCGTTTCCTCTTTCAAATGTCAGTATGTTGTAGCTGAGACATCCCCTACACATTTGGCGATTTATTGGGTTTTACGGCCCGGCATTGCAGTCTAAATTGGCGATCAAAGAGGCATGCAATTTCATCACATATGAAAGTGTACTGTTTTTGCATTGGACACTTCTCATTAGGTGGTGTGTACGTATGTATCTAACCCTTGTTTATTGTCCAATCTTCTTTGTTTTCCTCCCCTCTCCTCCTTTTATTTTATGGATACTAGATTCGCTCTAAGTGTGTAGGTGAGAGGATCTTAGATACTTACCAAACATATCTCGAAATGAAATACGCATATTTTGAAAAGAAGACACAACTTGGTCCGAAATTCTCTCATAAAGAATCATATATATATGATGAAGTTGAACCAAATCCTCTTTGTACCCATATAAGTCCAGCAAACACAAAAGTTTAATGATCGTACAAGGCTCATTAACACTATCAGTCAGCGTTAAATTTTGGGAAACGGCACTATACTCTTTTCTTAATAGTGGCAATCACGTCGACGTCATCTAGACGCCCAAAATTTTGTAAATATCACATTATCTAATGTCATGAACTTTCATATTGAATAAATCATATGATGTATGCATAAATGTCCTAATGTACATCATAAACTGGAAATATGAAGACAGCGTTTTGTGACTATATGGCCGCCGGTAAATTGATCGTTAAAACGGCGCATTGTAGAGGGAAAAAATGAGGTCTCGGGGATGGGGAAATCAGCAACGCATCTGCAGCCGTACCGACACTAATCATTACTTCAACTTTCCAAATTCAAAGATAATTGGGGGTGCCGTTGTCTGAAGAATTATTCAGATTTAGTGTAGACAATGATGTTATGGTCCATAAATGGCCAATACTTTATGGACAATTGACACAACTATTTCGCACGTGCGACGATTAGTTACCGAACTATGAATTCAACCTCATCCTTTAGGTGTTATGAACTAGTCTAAAAAGTTAGTGATATGGTGTCAAATAAGTTTGTCATTATTATTTCTAATGATTATTTAAAGAGCAAAAAAATACAATGATCTCAAGCATGCATTCTTGCCGACGCGCATATAATGGGCGCAAATAGTTCGACCATAAGCGAATTTGTTCTTGAAAATGCTTAAAATGAGCCTCGAAACGTGACTCCTACATTGCAGACCATAAGTGATTTTGAACAATTGATTTTGCGTTCACCATTTATAAAATGCTGCGTTCGGCGAATGAAAAATGCGTTTTCGCTGCGCGTAATAAGCACTCCACTCTTAATGCGGTAATCTTTTTTATGCGGCCTCTGAAGCATTATGTTTCAAAAAAGACGCGCGCATATCAATCTCTCTCCAATGGTATTTATTTATTGTTGTACTTGACAAACAAATATATGATTTTAGAATACCACCATAATATGATTATCAGATTATTGAAGCTTAATCGTAATTCTTGTTTAAGTAATTGAGTTTGATCTTTTACAAGAAAGACCTGACCTGATTCAGAAATTGACGCTGATCTCAGGATGAGACCACGCTGCACGTGTTATTTTGTCCAAGTACTGATTAAGCATTATCCAAAAATATGTCTAATGTGTCGTTCTGAGACCAATCTAACATACTGTACAATCGTACAATATATCCTGAAATTTGAATTCTTCGGATCAGAAACGAGAGGCAATCTGAAATGGTTTAATGCCCAACATTATCTTTTGGTATGTATTGAGGAGTTGAAGATCTTAACGCAAAGTTAATTTGTAATGCGAACTATTAAATATACACAAGAACTCCATAGCAGGTACTGTGAACGGTCGAAAGTGATGGAGTGCAGAGACATTAAACTATAATGGCTAATTAAGAAGCTAATAATCTCTGAAAAATTTTGAAATTAATGCCGAAGTTTAGCAAAAGTGATACTGTAGACTTAGTAAACTTATCAATCGCACCCGATAATATAGATGTAAAGCAGGCTATGAGTAGGCGACTAATTGCATAAATCACACTTGTCAACATTAGAATTAAGGCGCCGTTTCCATCCTTTCCAATATGTGATGATATGTGAAAACTATCTTGTCTCCTTCTTTTCTCTTTTCTTCTCCTCTCTTGAGAACAGATCCTGCTCGTTCTGCCTATCCGCCTCTTATCCCAACTCATAATAATATTTTCGTTCCATCCTTTATTTTTATGACCTTTTTTTATTTGTGTTCCTTTCATGTTGTCAGTAATGCTGTCCTAGCGTGCGGTGAGACAATAACCCAAAGTAAATGCGTACAAACATTGGCGGCAATGTATGTGGGGATTGTCTTTACTCAGTTGGTTTTCTACGGAACATACCGGTGAACACATTGCTGTTCTGAAAGATTAGGAAAGCGGACTGGCCTAACAATAGAAGGCAATTGTGAATTGTCTCGAAACAATATGAAGTGTACAAGTATCTCTCTTTGTGCAATATCGGACCACAAAGCCTTTATGTCGTTCATCATTAAAGGCTTCAGTGTGTGTGCTACGGTGATGTAACATTTATTTCGAGCAAACGCAAATTCTTTTATTTTGTCAAATCTTCTTTTTTGTTTTTAGTTAGCTCCGTACCATGCCCCATCTTTAATTTTTATTGCATGTAGCCAAATTGTGTTAGAATTGTGCAATAACTCAAAAAAAAAAATGACGTTAAAGAATTAATGGAATGAGGTCTGAAAATCGCATCTACAACTCATACTCTTCCAAATCTCAAAAGATAATTGGGGGTTGCCGTTGATCCTGAAAGAATTATCAGGATTTAGTGTAGGCATGTTGTTGGCAAAAATTGGCATATTTTGGCAAAAATTGACAAAATTCGCGTGCGCGTAGTTCCAACTTGAACAGACCATCCTTTGGTTATGAATAGCTAAAAAGTAGTGAATATGGTGTCAAATGGTTTTGTCAATATTATCAAGATTAACTTTAAGAGCAAAAAATCAATGATCTCAACTGCATCTTCGCCGACGCGCATTAATGGGTCGCAAAATCGGTTCGCTGCGATTTGTTCTTAAAATGCTTATGACCTGAAACGTACTCTAATTCAGCCATAAAAGTGATTTGAACATTTTAAATTTTTGCGCGGCGCGTAATTCCTTAATGCGCGTATCTTAAGCGCGCGCATTATGTTCCAAAAGGACGCGCTCAATTTCAAGTTATGTGTACTAAATATGATTATCAATGATTTCAGTTATGAGTTATGATTGATAATGTGATTTTTACAAAATGGCGTCTAGATGACGTCACGTGATTGCCACTGATAGAAAATGATTAGTGCTGAGACTTTATGATGATCTATATTGCTGAAAATTTTGGAATGTTAATGCATTATTTTTTGAGTTATCATCTAACACAAAAATTGTAACATAAAAAATAAAGAGGAGGAGGAGGAGGAGGAAAAACCAAAAAAGAGATTTGACATAACAAGAGTATAATGTAATACGTAGCACACACCTAATGAGAGG
>CALNVZ010000839.1:0-12518 GCA_940671915.1 Paracentrotus lividus
CTGCATCAAGGACATCAATTATCCCTGACAGCCCAAAAAACTGGTAAAAAATAACTCATATTTACGTCTTTTCTCCTGCCTCACCGTCTTTTGACGTCAAAAATGACCATCACTCTTATATGACCGGACAACTTGCACCAACGCCAGAAGACCCGTCTTTTTTACGTGGTGGGTCAAAAAAAAATGACGTGATTAACGTATGATTATGACGTTCTATTTGCGTCGGACCAATAGACAGGTCTTAACGACCATATGACATGTTACCATGCCTGATAGCAAAACTGCAGTAAAATAACAACTCATATTTAACAGTCTTTATTTATCCCTATACCCCTCACGTCATTTTTTTGACGTCAGAAAATGACGTCTTATGACGACAACTTGCACCAACGCGCACAAGACGTCTTTAGATGGTCAAATAAATGACGTGATTTATGAACGTCTTTTTTTTTAGGTCGACAATGACGGTCCTCTAAACGACGTCTATATGAACATGCTGATAGGCAAAAAACTGGGTTAAAAAAAAATAACGTCATATTTACGTCCTTTTTTTCCACCCCTCACGTCTCTTTGACGTCAGAAATTGACTCTTCAATGATCAAACTTTGCACCAACGACAAGACGTCTTTAGATGGTCATAAAGTGATGGTGATTATTTATGACGTCTATTTTTTGGATCGACCCGATACTCCTAACGAACCGCTAATATAACATTACTTCTGACCATAACAGGACGTCATAATCACTCATACCATCACGTGCTCCCCTAAAAGTCTTTATTTAATTTTTAAAATACAACGACGTTCTAGAATTCATTTAAGATTGATATGACCATGATATTGCAGTATGATTATTGCACCCTGGTCGCCCCCCAAATACAAGGTAATACTAATGTAAGCTCGATGGTGTGATGATAGTGCGGGTAGTCCGCGTAGGTGTCACTCGATGTTTTTATAGGTAGTGGGAGTTAGCAGAACATGATCGGCTGCACCTCGCTTCCGTGCCTCTAAGCGGTGAATTCCAAGTTAATTACCGAGTGTTCTGTTTAGACTGTTCGCTATTCCGATATGCAAGGAATAGGAGAGTTCCCGCTAAGTACAATGAATCAAGAACAATAGACACTCTCACAGTCGGACAATAAAAAGGATCAATGCGCGTATAATATTCCCAATGAAGAAATATAGGATGAACGGTATCTAAGAATAAGTTATTCCGAAAACTCATATTAGTCTACGGGATTAGTCGGCGAAATAGAATGAGGTTCGTTATTCCGGAATTTCGTTAGTCCGATAAATGAATAAGGTTTCTTAATCCGAAGGTTTCGTTATAATATCCGAAAATTACTATCTCCTAGAAAGAAAGAATAATAATGTTTCGCCTAACCCTTCTTAAAATACGAGCCGTATATACAATCAATAACTCCCGACATAATTAAATTCCCGCAATTGTCATTCAGTTCATGTTTTTATTATGAAAAGGAAGATTATTTTAAACACATTTATCAGCCGGAAAATTAATTCTATCATTCGGAAAGATTAAGAATTTCACCGCCGATAAATGTTTCGGGAAATAACTTCAAATGAAATAAAAACACGGAATAACTGAGGATGTGGATAATATCTGCACACCGAGAATCAAATTATTAGTCAAGGGATATATTAACCAGGCCCTCGTATTTTGAAGTGCAAACTTTCTTTCTAATTCACGAAAGAAAACTCAGCACTAAAATATCAACTTATAACTGAAATTAAAACTTCATTCAAATATAATTACGAACGGGCAGGATATAAAACTGAGTATACAACTCTCTATTAACACATACCATCTAAAACAAAAAGCAGCCTCGCCCACGCGCCTCGAAAATGCAACTCACATCTTACTCTCCAACCATGACTCACGTAATCTAAATAAAACTTAAACAAACCACACATACTCTGAAATTCAAACAAAAATCAATTGAATAATTTTTAAAGGCTGAATTAATTAATTTAAGATACTTTCTCAAGATGTATATTACATCATATTTTGAAAATTAAAACCCAACGGTTAAATAAAAAAAAATAACAACACAAAAGTTAAATTGCACACTAAGTGAAGGTAAATTCATATAACACGTTTACATGTTGCAAAACGTAAATCGAGGTAATAGAAAAGAGTAAAGAGGCTGCAAAGGCAATAAACTAGTATTATTGACAAACAATTGTCATATAATCAGGAGTAAGAGTATGTTTAAAAAACCTAAAAAACTAGATTATCTACTAAAATAAATCAATAGAGTGGTTAAAATAATAACTAAATAATTAATGAGTAAATAAATGAGTTTTCGATTCGATGAACAATTAAATTTATGCACAATCAAAAATAATATAAATATAATATATTATTAAATAAATAATATATTGACGGAAATCCTAATTAAACCTAGTAGCGTTAGTTAATATAGGTTCTATATGAGGCAATAATCTGATGCTGAAATTCACACGATATAAGACATTAAAAATTATCGATTTCTTGCATGAAAAATGAACTAGTCACTCATAAGCCTAATAATCGATCTGAACTCCTTTGAAAGTCAACGATAAGTATACATCAGCCCTTCCCACTGCTCTAAGACAATAAACTAAATTGAACACTCACTAGTGGTGACTCTTACACTCCCTCTCCTCAACCAACGCCTGCCGTTTCGATCTTTTTACCGCTTACGCTCAAGCAGATATCTTCACACAAGTTATCGGAAGAAAGACTAAACGAAAACCTATATTTCAAATATTTCGAACTAATAACGAACCCTTGCGACTCAAAATGGAGCAATAAACGAAAACCCTCATTCTAATTAACTCTCTAGTGTAGAATAAAAGAACCAGCTTAATCTAAATTTGTCGGAAATAACAGACCATACTTCGCAAAAGGTATCAAATAAATCGAACAATACAAATCCTTCATTCCCACAACCTCCACACCGCGGAAATGAATCATAAACAACCAACGAGGAAAACTAAACGACCCGTGGAACTAATCGGTGACCCGAATAATATCAATTGCACCGCTTTGTAATCCCATGAGGCTAATATAGGTCTAATTAATTTATCACTATTATTATAACACATGGTCGTTGCTGAAGGCAATAACATCCCAAAGTATATTTTAACTATATAATACTTCGAGTTCAACATCTCACAGAAACATAAATGGAAAACTGAATCCATATATAGATTAGTATCATATATATTGTACAATTTTAGTATGGCAATATAAATTTTGCTCCTGGCTTTAAATTTCTTAGAATATGTTTTGTCCTTTGACCTATTGACTTATTTTCGGGGACCCCAGGTCGTAATAATATTGGACACTATCTCCCAACCCTTTCACGTGGAACTTTTCTGGTTCCTCAAGGTGAGTTCTTGTGTCTAACCCCCACAATGATGCCCCATTTTGTCATTTTTTTCTCTCGAATTCGAGGCCCTTTTTCCCTGGCACCGATCACTCTAAAGCTCTCCCGCTCCAATGTCCCCTTACAAAGGACAAATCGTGTATGCGCTGAGGTGGTATGTAATTTAATATAGTTCTTTAAAAAGATTAAATTAGATAATGATGAGGACAATAGGCTATGAAGGTATCTTGTCTTGGCATAGGGAGGAGAACATAATATGGATAATATTTTATATTTCCCTCTTTTATGCTGACTGACACACAAAAGATAAATTTAAATATAAGAACAATCTTTATAACCCGCTAAAAAAATTTATTTTTAATATTTTTTAATCCACTAATTAAAAATTTCTTTGATTATTTTAGCCTTCAATGAAAAATGGATTGTAAAAAATTAGGTAATTAATAAGGTATAATTTTATTTGATTATAAGAGATTATTGAAGATTTTACAAATCACTACTAGGAGATAATAATTATTATCCAAAAAAAAAAAAACAATAGGATGTAAAAATGAATAAAATCTAATAGTGAAACCACAAATTCAAAATTAAAATATAATAGATACTACCTACCACTAGACAAAAAGAGGCTCAGCTCCAATAGTAACCATTATTAACTGAATTTAAAGCTTAATCTACAGTCACAAAATACGGGTCTACACGCTCGAGCGCTCGCTTCATGCGGATGATTGCGGGTCCTGGTGGTGTGTGTTAGTCGGGCGGTAAAACCAAAAAAGGGGCCTCGAAAATAAGAAAAAAATGACGGAAAATTCCCATCTTCGGGGCAAGCTAAAGAGTCAGGTGTGACAAAACTTTTTGGAAGAAGAATTCCCAGGACATGGTTTTGAAGGTGAATAGCGATCCAGCAGATTCATGAGCCAGGAAAACCCCCGGAGCATTGAGCAGAAAGTTAGAATTAAATTATTATGCGGTGGTGACCGTCAATTCAAAAAAGAGTTAAGACACACACGGCTTGATTAGCAACATAAGTGTCGCTTGAGCCCAGGAAAGGATAAAAATCTCCTCTTCCCTTTTATCCTTGTTATATGACAGTAAGATAGTTGTGTGTTATAATAATTATTTTAAGTCTCTATATAATTTTTTAAAAGTATTATACTTCCTCGTAAATAACATAATGTTAGATAATAAAAAATGAAATAAAACCCAAAACATTACTTTATGACATGATAAACGTCTTTTATTTATTGTGATATCAAAATTTATTTAATGTTCTAATATTCATAATATTACAGCGTCTTTTACATATAAATTATGTGTATTAAAATGGAAGAATGTGTATTTTGCTTGAATGATCTTCTGGGATACGTATAGGTTCTTTTCTTATTTTGCAACAACAACTGTCATATTACCAAGTAAAGTCGATCTATTCCATATAAATTTACGGTCTACAGAAAATATAAAGGAGGGTGGAGCTGTGCTAAGATACTGCCGCGGGCCTGTTTTATATGTAGCAGTTGCTTTTGAAATTTCTATTGCCTGAAGTTTTTCGAAAGAATGCAAACATCCATACCAACAATTATTGAAATGAAAACCATTGACTTTGTCATAATCCATCACTCCGCCACGCTTCCTGGTCTGCGCTAGTTGATATAGTCGTGTATTCAATATGAAACAATATTCAGTGATCCATTGCTGCCTTATTATCTGGTTTAATGTCCCCATAATATTACGCAGGGAGTAGCATAAACGTGGATTGTTATTCATTCTTATTATTTACATAGAACATTTCGGACATGAAAAGGGGATGAGTTCCCTGGTATTATTTATACAAGTAACGGCTTCTATGGGATCGTCTTTGTTGCTGTCATTGGAGCATGACCTTTTTGAAATGAAATGACTAATACCGAAACAAGTTAACTAACTAAAAATAACCAAGTATAATAACCTGTTCTTTCTATGGAATTTCTATATTTCATGATTATTTTTCTCTTAATCTTATTACAACTGTCCGATCATAAAGCTTTCAATTTCTGATAGTGGTTTGTCACTGCATTTTTATTTATTATCTTTTTTCAAACAAGTTTTGTCAAACCCCCATGATGCCCATTTTTGTCATTTTTTTCTCAATTTTGAGGGCCCCTTTTATTTGTTGACCCTCGGTCTAATCAAGCCCCCTCAAGGGTCCTCCCCCAGAAACGCGTCTGAGGTGTACTGTTTTATATTGGTCTTTTAAGATTGAATCAAGATTTATGGGGGAAAGCTATGGGTCTCATAGTCTAGGGAGGGGTTTTGAAATTAAAAGTGCGATTGGTAAAAAATTATTTTATTCTACCTTTTATGCTAAAAAACGAAAGAAACTTAAAGCAACCTGTAACCTTAATTTTTATCATTTTCCCCTAATTTTTCTTTTTAGCCTTTGATGACAAGGATGTGAAAAATGGTAATATTTCGATGATATTTTAATATTTGATTATTGCTTGACTGATAATTTTACAATTACCAATTTAGGGAAGATAGAAAAAATTCCACGGTGTTAAAAATGATAAATCAATGTTGAACCCCAATCAAATAAATTTGGACCCCTCCCCTAGACGAAACGAAGTGAAGCTGTAACCGTATCACTTGATTTAACTTAAGAACAATAAACCAACATCTCCACCTCAGACGTGTTTTCTATGAGGGTAGGCCTAAGGGCGCCTTCCCCACGCTGGGAAAAGAATACACTCATTCACATTGATGAACACAGGGTGAAAACATACTTTTCACCACTGTGAACACAGGATGTGAAAACACTTTCCACACTTGTGAAAAGAGTGATTTCAACAGTGTGGACACCAAACCCACCAAAGGGGTGAGGCAGACACGACTTGATTAACACCAATATGTTGAAAATTTAGACTTTCATGCGTGTGTAAATTATAACCAGCTCACTCCAGGCAGAGTGTGAAAAATGGTAGATTAATCAAGTGTGGTGCCACCATGCAAAAAATTCAACTTGTAGAGACAATACACGCTTTTGCACTGTGTGGAAATAATCATCTCACTCAGTATGTGATATGTGATTTCACAGTGTGGCCAAACCTTTGAGAAAAATAATAACATCTTATTACTGTGAGAAAACAGATTTCAACAGCAGCCTGAATACCTTACGACTTATTATTTCACAGTGTACCAGTAGGCCTATAGTTCACAGTTGCGCACAGTGTGGATATCCGTTAATCACAGGCTAGTGATGATGATCAGGCGTGATTCACTCTAGTGTTATGGCCACTCACTCTAGTGGGTGAATCTCGATTATCCACCTGTGACCACAGTGTGGTTCACAGTGTCGACCACAATGTGAAACGCCCTCCCAATTTAAACATTGTAGAGCAGACTTCACAAATGTGAAACTAACCCTAATGTCGCTAGAATTTCACACTCTGTTTTCATTGTGAAACCATGAGGCAGGTGTTTAGGGCCGCAAAAAATGGTAAATGAATATGACTAACTGAACCCTGTCCAGCTACGATAGGGATAACCCATCGGTTCTGCGCGAAAGGGTTGCATTTGAATTTATTTTTTTATTTTTTTTTTTATATATAATATGAAAAAAAAAATTTAATTATAATGATAAAAAATAATGATAATAATGTTTGATAATAATGAGTAAAGAAGGATGCTGTGCGACAACTTAACTTATTTTAACGCTCACGCCTAAAGTGGAAAGTATTAAAGACTCAATATGAAGACTTGGCATCTAAGTGAGTCTTCTCACTTATAGTCGTAGTCTTAAGGGAGACTCATTTGAAGTCCAGTCTTTCAGGGCATTCAGACCCATTACAAAATTTAGTCAACCCGGCTTTTGTCTTTGTACTTAACTAGCCCCGCTCAGAAGAAAATGTCTTTCCTCTTTTTTTTAAACCTCTAATTTATGAAAAATAATTGATTAGGCCAACATAAAGCTTAGCATAGATAACTCGAAATATAGATTATGACTTGCATTGCATTCATGCATTAGATATATTTAGAGGGAAAAAAAATTTCAAAATGCATTACATTAGGTTTTTTAGATAAACCCAACAGGTAGGTCTTTGTTAATAGTTGGGTCAATTTTTTGGGCTCATTCCTGGATGTTTGTTGGTTCTAGGCGTAAAAAGAAATTCCATAAATACTTTATCGCTTAGAATTTAATTTATGGAGCAATCCTCACATCAGAGAGGGAAACATATATTAGAGAAATTGCAGACGACTGGCTAGCATAAATAACGAAACACTTGATTGAATCAAAAGTGAAGCACCATGACTCGTCAGAAGTATATTAGGCCTTATATGTTCTGAGTCGTCACTCAAAGTGTGGAGTTCAATGAAGATATGAATTCAGAAGTGGGTATTGAAGACTTATTTAAAAAGGAAGTCTCAGAGTAGTCAGACTCATTTTGTACTCACTTGTCCTTCAAAAATGTTTCGTTAATGCGGACAAAACCGTTGAACTTAATTGGGAGAGAGATAACGATCTAAGGTATGTGCCAGTTATTACTGTTGCAGTGTAACGGCAAACACTTGCATAAACATGGACTATCTAAAAAGCTCCACCTACTCCTCCAAATTAAAGAAATCATCACCTAACCCCGATGGCAGCGTGCAAATCGTCGGATTAGGACAGGATGTGAAAAGGTACTTCATCGGGATCCATCAAAGTGTGATGACAAATCTAATATTAGTGATTATTCCGAGAGACCGAAAATAGTAATATATTGCTGAGTAGAAACAGCTGAATACTCTTCTCTTCTTCACCACTTGCAACTCGATAATATTAAAAAGTAAAACCCTGAGTTTTATTTCAAATTTTTCTTCTTTTTTTTACTTTTTTTTTTTCTATGTTCAGTAAACCAGCCTGGTGGTAAAATGTAACGCATTGTGTCCGACCTAAGGTTAGAGTTTCAACATAGATCGGACTATGTCTAAAATGCTCCTCCTGAAATATTAACCAGGTGTAATGAGATCCTAATGCATTATGGTCATGATGGAATGGGTTCCACCTTCAAGTCTGAATATGTGTATGCGTTTTCCACATAATAATGGGTGTTCTGTACGGTTTCAACTGTGACAATTTTACCCCCGCTCCACAAAAGTGTCAGGCATAATAGTGTTTAACAATTTATATGAGATAAATCACTCGATATTCAAAAGCAAAAGGGCATATCATGAATGTCTTCTTTGTTGACTTGTGTCGGAAGTACTGGCTTCACTCCATCGTTCACATATCTCTAAAACAATAGTAACTGGTAAATCATGCTTTAACACAAAATTTTTTTTTTAACAAAAAATAATTTTAGGAATACAACACTAGAGAATACAAAAATGCCCATAAAAGAAAATAAAAGCGCTGTGCAAAAATTTAATTAAAAAATATAAAAAAAAGAAAATTTAGGACGAAAAGAAAGGACAATAATATACAAACACCAATGAGCCACTCAGGTGTTTTAAATCAAAATAAAATGAACTAAATAATATGAGGCGCCCTGGGCGAGACAACATACTCGTTTAAATATTAGCATAATTTCTCTACAGATGATTATTGGAGCAAATAAGCTAAATCGGCCATAGAGAGCTGTAATGAGAAGGAAAAGAAAGCTGAAATGAACCGGCAATGATGCCAATAAGCAAGGTTAATAATGTGCTAACATGTAGTTAAAATCTTACGAAGGTAGGCAATCCACTTCATAATTTCACAATGTGTTCCTGGTTAATTCCAATAAAAAACTGAGACACACTGATCTCATAAGAATACTAAAGACGTAAAACTCAAATTAAACACACAAGATAGTGAATTGGAAGTTTCACACACAGGTGTTAATTTCTTGTATCACTTTGGTGAAAATGGTTTAACTCAGATATATATGTTAATTACAGTGTGAAGCGTTTACTACAGTGTGAATTTCCAATCTATAGTTAATAATTAGAAGGACAGTATAATTACAACAGATGTGGTCGCGTTGTTCCAAAACAACTGTGAGTTACAGTTATGTAACACATATAAATCTGTTTATCCAAACACTGTGAAGAAATGTAGCCGTGTTCTCACAGATGTGGTGGCCTATAACTGTAAGTGAAATCACAGAATGTCAGAAGCCGAGATCTAATCCACCCCTGTGGAACCACAGTTGTGGTTTCCAACACTGTTGAACCCAATGATTGAGAGAAAAACGCACCCCAAATTATACAATTGTGGAAAGCATGAACAATGATCACATTGTGGAAATGAGTAGGGATGAATCTTTCACAAGCGAGTACGAGGTTCTATGAATGTCCCATATATAAATGAGGTCGCGAGTATCATAGAACAGAAACAAGGAGGCTCTCAAATATCGAAAAAAATGGAAAAAAACGACAATATGCCATCTTCATTTCGGGAATGGCAATGTTGTATAGTATGTACCAAGTTAAAATCCCCCTAAGTGTAAATTGGGTCAGAAGCGAGCAGCGTACTCAAAGAGGTACTAGCCACAGAGATCCGCGGAAAGGTGTGACAAGCACCTGGTCGACCACACATTCAAGAAATTTAAAGTCTCGAGACAACTACGTTCGTGGAGCCAGAGAAAAAAAAAGAAAGAAATTACCACCATTATGTGACGAGACAGTGATATTACGATATCCTTGGGCAATGTTGTAAACAATTAAAAACATGATTATCCAAAAAGTGAGTTATGAATAGAGTTTAAGCTTTACTACTCGCCTATTATGTCAAATGTTATTGATGACAAGAAATGGTGGCATTAAATGAAAAGCGTCCCCGTTAAATGCTTTACAATTCCACTTACCAAGATCAAGAATCCTGTAAATGAAAAAATCTGCGAATATGTTTAATAATCACACTAATTCTAACCTTGGCCCGTTATCTCATTACTGTAATATATAGACATAATTGATGTCCCAACATTATTATAAGATTTCGTGACTAAAATATAGTAGGTGACTCAAAAGTGGTTGTAAAACAACTCAATGCTCAGACGATGGTGAATTTGCTCAGATCTGTGGACCTCGGTAACACAGCCCCCAGAAGGTTTGGATTGGGTACATGCAAAGGTAATTATTCGGGCCCACCTAAAGTGTCTCATTGCCTAATTTGCATAAAATTTAACACGCTATGACACACAGTACTAAATCTATGTTCTGGTGATATGAGAAAATAACTATTTAGCTCAATTATTATACTTTTATTGTGTAAGAAAAAGCATTAATTCACCAACCTTCTGTCTTGCAATATTCAAAATGTTGACGGCGGTCCATTAAAACCAAAATAAATAGCTACCATAGGTAAACCTAGCAAGTGCAGGTTAATACAGGGGCACAATGTAATTTAATGGTTCTAAGGAGCATAATTAACCTCCACTGGATCAAGTACCCCACCAGGAAACAAATTACCCCCCGGACAATTACCCCCGAGGACAAATTACCCCCCGGAAATTAAACCCCCCCGGAACCATTAAAACCCCCGCATTCCTGCTTTTATAGGCGGCAAGTGGCGCCGAATGGCGGAAACCAAGTGGTATTTGGCGCGAAGTAGTCACTAATCGGGTGCCGTCTGGCATCCAATCGGGTGCCGTTTGGCTCGCGCCACTGTTCATTTGGCGCGGACTATCCGCGCAAAATCTCGCAAAATCTCGTTGGTGTAACTTGGCGCGCGCCATTACATTCCAGTTGATTCCATTAGGCGGTCTGTTTGCGCCATTTGGTGCCACTTGGTCGACACTTCGCGCTGATTTTGGCGCGACGAAAATTTTAAACATTTTGAAATTTTCTTCGCGCCACATTCAATATTTGGCGCCGTTACGCGCCACTGCGAGCCAGTTGACGGGCACTTTGCGCCACTATACGCCACTAGGCACCTCATTGGAGACATTAGGCGCCACGGCAAAAAGGAGAAAATTGTTTTGGCGCGAAGTGGCGCGAAGTGGCGCCGGCCCAGTGGACTCCTAGCATTAGATAATACCGCACGTTGGTATACGTTACATAGAGTAGAATTGATATGACCCGCTGTGAAAGACAGGGGCACAATATTCCAAAATGGGCCGTATGTAACCTGTATATATCAAAACCAAATCTTTTACAGGTAAGTTATACTTCTTGTTTTTTCTTAACATGTATATTTTCCTATTGCATCTTTTCACAAGTTGTTCAACATGTAAATTCCATTTTAAATTAGATTGCACTATTACACCGAGAATTTTTGCATTGTCAACATTGCAAAATTTTGTTGTATTTATAAAAAGATCCTCTGGTGGGGGATGATTTTTTATGAAAGTAACTTACAAAGTAAAACATTTTGAAGGGTTAAGAGTCCTATTATTTAACGACGACCACTTTTCAATTGAGTTAAGTGTGAGTTGTGATTGTGAGACTTCGTTTGTTTTTCGACATTGCAATAACGAAAGATCGTCAACATATTGAAAATATTTGACTGGCACATCATTACACAAATCATTAACCATAATTAAGAAAAGGATAGGACCAAGGCGTGTACCTTGGGGGACTCCAGCATGAATAATTTTAACATCTGATAATTCTCCATTAAATTTAGTGCACTGTTTTCTAAAAAACTTGCGATCCAATCAATAATCCAAGGTCTTATATCCATAATAATCATTTTTTAAATCAAGATATTATGATCTTATCAGTCAAAAGCCTTTTTGAAATCTGTGCAAACAACTGTAGATACAGATTTATTATTTTCACCATTTCGGTAGAGATTATGTAAAGGTCCAATCAAATAATGCGTTGTTTACAATCCATGTCTATTTTCTAACTGATGAGAATCGATATACTTGTTTATGTCTTCTAATAACCACTTGGCAAAGAATGACTCTGCTACTTTTGAAAAATATGATGTTAAAGCTATTGGTCGTAAACTGTTAATGTTTGGAGGTTGACTTTTGGGAATAGGAGTCACTTGAGCTAAACGCCACTGAGTAGGTACAATACCCAGTCTAAAAGATTGGTTGAGTATTTTAGTAAACGGTACACATAACTCACATGCAAATTCCCTTAACGGATCTTCTGGTACCATTTTTGTTGGATGATCACGCATTGCTTGCAAATATGTAAGTTTCGAATTGTGCAAAAAGTGGGGTGGTGTTAATTTTCT
>CALNVZ010000839.1:13156-24472 GCA_940671915.1 Paracentrotus lividus
GTTGCCTTCGCATCAATAAAGTCATTTGTATTGGTTCATTAGGGTTTAAGGGTTTAGTCCTTTTATTCAACAATTTTTGCTGGTTATTTACAGTTCTAAAAAGGCCTGTTGATTATTTTTAAAAGTGATCATTTTGTCTCTGACGTTTGGTCACTCATGATTCAATCTACATAGGGTACATGCAGGTAATATGGGCCATCAGGTAATATGGGCCACCTGAAGCAAATCATGTCGTGACCGTCGACCGGTGACCGGTGTAAGCACCATAATGTTGTTCATGTGAACTTTATACGAAAATATATCGTCGTGAGAGCATCTGATGCCGAAATTTCTCTGACAAAATTGCTAAAAACCAACAAGGTTGGTAAAACTTACTGCATTTTTTTACCCTGATGTAAAATTTGATATTTCACAGAATGTGATGGTGAAAGAATGTTTGAGGGGGTAACCTCAATTGTTTTTTATATTTAGTAACCTTATAGTTTCATTTTGTTCATACTAGCGTGTACAGGTCAATTTGTTGTAGTGAAGGGGTGCAATGGGGCATTGAATGCTTGCCTGATACAGCAACAGTAGTGCAGGTAATATGGGCCATCCAAAATGGTGGAAATGATTCTGGTACTTAGTATTGGGATGAGGCATCAATCTCTTTGCTACGATTTTTGGGGGGTATATTCACAGCATATAATTAATACAAATAACTTATTGTAGGCCTATATTGACTTGTATAATGAAAATAATATTTAAATAATATTTTTAAAAAAGAAATAATATACAAAATACGAAACAATGAAATATATAGTCAAAGTATTTACTGAAGGGTCTTATAATTTCAAATGATATGTTAAAGCTAATGATTTTCAACCTTTTAAGCAAATTCCAGACATGGTAGAGTCATTATAGTTTTTAAAACGTACATTAAATACATGTGCCCATATTACCTGCACATGCAGGTAATATGGGCACGTTGGTAATGACGTCAACATTTGAATATTGCAGACAGGGGGGTTGGTGATAATTGTTTTTCTTCACAGTAAAAGTTAGAGCAGTAGTTATTGATTCATATAAATAAAGAATATACTGTGTGTCATTTTGTAATTTAATGCAAATTAGGCAAATGAGCTTAGGGGGCCCATATTACCTGCATGTACCCTATCTATCTCATTGTCACAAAGAACATGGTAGATAGGTGTATCAACCCCCTGCCAAGTTATTTGTCTCAAAACATTTTCATTAAAAAATTACGCTATTTTGATCAGTATAGAGTTGCTTTATTGTTAGCTTTTGTTGTTTGGATTTTACCCCCACTTTTTCGAAAATTCGAAAGTTACATGTTCGCAAACAATGGGCCGTGTTTATCAAAGCGTAAACACATACCACACAAACAAAAAGAGGATGGGGGAGAAGTTACTTTTCCAGAATTTGGATTTCATAAGTAAGTTTTCATTTTAATGACAATTTTCTGGGTGTTTAGTTTTTCTTGACTCACTTGGTACAGTATAATATTTTACCTATATCCATTCCCGGTTGCAATATTACTGGAATAACAAGACCTGTAAAGCAGAAAATTAACGTTTTCTTTTGTTGTTTTTTTAAATGTTTTTATGTTGCAAAACCTATTGCGGGTGAGTGTACTAGACAAAGCATGATATAATTCTAATCTTGTATTTAGAATAGGGTCTATATCCAACCTTTTACCTTCTACAGTAAGAACAACATCATCACTGACTGCTCCTACAGAACATCTATAATCTCCTTCATCTTCTATTTGAGTATTTGTAATAGTCATGGTGGATGTAGTCCCATCTACTGATGCAGCAAAATTGTCATGTTTTTGATCAATATCTTCTCGGTTACCACCGATAAAGATTATGAGATTGGGATCAAGTGAAATATCCCTCCATAAGATGGTTGGTGTTAATGATCCATCAGTCAGTGTACATGTGTAAACAGTATTACTCCCGCGCTCTACAGCAGTAGGACCATCAATAGTCACTGTTTGGCCATAAGAGAGTTCAAGGACCTTTGGTATGATGAATTGGGATAAAAAATATAAATTGGGATAGAAAAATATGAAGGCCATGAGGAAGTTGCTGTAAAGGTTGTTTCACGATCAGGGTATACCGTTAAAAAAGGGCCTTCTATGCACCATAAAAAGAAATATGGGAAGTGTAATCTCAAATCTACCATGGTAAGCTATTGGGCACTGTTAGAGCAAGATACAAAAGAAAAAATGAATTGTTGAAATTCAAATTTACTTCTCAAAATTGAGCATGGGCCTATCTGAGATTTTAGGGCGAAAACTACTAATTTTTTTTTTTTTCAATTTCAAGCTTTTTTGGTCCGGCCGGAGAAAAATTGGTATACCCTGATTGTAAAACAACCCATAGGCCTAATTAAGTACGATTCACATTATAAAACAACACAAAATGTAAGTTCCCCCTTATTTAGATATCAATAATTTTTAACCAGGAGAAATTGAAAAATTTTAATCATATGTCCGTGTAGGTAATTTCATTAGCTACCATGAGACCGATTTTCTTGTATCTTGTGCCCACTGAGGCGTGTAACATCGGGATTTTTGTGAAAATAAATTCCGAGGCGCTCCCCAAAACAATCGTGCTGTTTAATCAAATTGAAAATTCACATGTGAGTCCATACGTGTCAAAATAGGTTTTCTAGTCTCACGTGTTCGCTGAAGCATGACTTTTTAAACAAGTGCCATAGGATCATTAACACATGTCTAAAGGTTCTAAACATAACCCCAAAAATGTAAATGAGATGATTTTTAGTGCCTAAAATTACTCCAAACACCTGATCATTATTAAAAAATGGCCTATTTTTTGTTGTTTTAAGTGTTCATTCAACCGTCGAAATACAATTCTAAAACAGGGATTCCATCATATTGGATCAAATATACCAGGTAAAATTCACAAAAAACTGCAGTTTTGCACTTTTAAGCCAAAGCTCACTTAACCGTGAAATTTGGCCATGGACTCATTTTGTATGTTTATTTAGGGCAAATATGTGGCATCTTTTTGACAAGTGTGATGTAGAAAAAATTCAATATTGTTCCGAAATCATTTATACTCAAAGTTTAGATATCGGCTTGTGAACATAAAAAATGAGATTTTTGCCTTCAACAATTACTCACTAATTCATGACATGATGATTTTTCCTAAAACTCGGTCATATGGTAGGTAATAGAATTACGTACACCGACATATAATTATATAATAATTGTAATAATGATTTTTTCAATTCCGTCTGGTTAACAAATCATTGATTTCTGAAATAGGGGGAACTTACTTTTTGTGTTGTGTTTAGAACGTCAGGGTGTAATTAAACTAAAACATTAAAAAAAATTGAATGTTATGAATATAAAGAAACTGTCAAACTCTATAGTCATTAGACAAAATATTAAGATTACGTGATTTCGATTTTGAAAGCGATCAACAAGGAAATCCCGCTGGTTGTTTTTAATTACACAAATTTCATTTTGTTTCGTTTTCATAAAGTTGTGCACTTGCAACGTCAATACTTATGTGGCAGAATTGGCCCTAAGTCTTTGTGCCACTTTTAACGAAATGATATTCATAAAAGCATTTTATGTTTGATATTACGGCTAGAGTCCGAAAGTCCGCTGGTCCGATAGTCCGCGGGTCCGTTAGTCCGCGGGTCCGTTAGTCCGCAGGGGAGGGAGGGGGTGGGTGATTTCGTTATTCCGAAGGTTCGTTATTCCGATAATAGAATAAGGTTCGTTATTCCGATAATGGAATAAGGTCCGTTATTCCGAAAATAGAATGAGGTTCGTTATTCCGAATGTTCGTTAGTCCGAAAATAGAATGAGGTTCGTTATTCCGAATGTTCGTTAGTCCGAAAATGAAATAAGGTTCGTTAATCCGAAGGTTCGTTAAATCCGAAAATTACTTCTTCCGAAGAAGAATAAGTTTCGCTACTAAAATCGGCCGTTATCAATCAATAACTCAATAATTAATTCCGCAATTGTATTCGTTCTGTTTTTATTTATGAAAGAAATTATTTAAAAACATTATCAGCGGAAATTAATCTACATCGGAAGATTAAGAATTCACCGCCGATAATGTTTCGAAATAACTTCATGAAATAAAAACGGAGTGGATATGATTGCGGAATCAATTATTTAGTCAGGGATTATAACGGCCCGATTTTAGAAGCAAAACTTATTCTTTATCGAAAGAACTCGCCGCTGATACTTTTTCGAAATAACTTCTTCATTAAATAAAGACGGGGCGGATATAGAACTGGTTCATTTATTAAAAACACATTAAACAAAACAGCTCGCAGGCTGAAAATGATCAATTTACAATGTGAATGATAGTATTTAATACTTAAAACAAATATTGTTCAACAAAATCATGATAATTTAAAGGGATTATAATTAAGATACTTTCAAGATAAAATACATCATTTTGAAAATTAAACCAACTTTAAATAAAAAAATAAAAAAAAACAAAGTTAAAATTGCAACACTAGTGAGGTAATTCATAACGTTTACTGTTGCAACGTATCGGGTAAAAAGAGTAAGAGCGCATACTAGTTTGCAGACATTTATATCGGTATATGTTTAAAAACTAAAAACTAGTCTACTAATATTCATGGTTATACTAATATTAATGGTAAAAATAATGAGTTTTCGATCATAACATTAAATTTTGCACACAAATAAAATAATATATATAATAATAATATATAATTGCGGAATCCATTACTGAGTTTTTTTATAGGTCTGGCAATGTGAGATAAACATAATATCGATTCTTGCATGAAAATGAACTAGTCCCATAAGCCTATGATCACTCCTTTGAAAGTAACGATAAGTATACATCAGCCCTTCCCACCCTCATAACAATTGAACAGCAGTGGTGATTCTACACTCCCTCTCCACCACGCCTGCCGTTTCGATTTTACCGGCTTCGCCACAGATTATTTCAGTTTCGGACTAACGAACCTTATTTCATTTTCGGACTAACGAACCTTCGGAATAACGAACCTCATTCTATTTTTGGAATAAAAAACCTGATTCTATTTTCGGAATAACAGACCTTCGAAATAACGAAAATCATCCCCCCCCCCCCCCCCCCCCGCGGAATATCGGACCCGCGGACTAACGGACCCGTGGACTATCGGAATGACCCGATATATTGCAACGCTTTGTATCCCATGAAAAAGGCACTATATAAGTTTAATTATTTTTATCACTATTATTATTACACAATGGGTCGTTGATAAATTACAGTTATTTACTATACACTATCCGTCATAAAGGTGGAATAGTTTTTTGACACTATAGTAGCATTATTTTGCTCCGGCTTTAATTTCTTGAATATGTTTGTCCCTGCTTTTACTTTTCGGGACCCCGGCTATATCATTGACATTCTCCCAACCCTTCACGTGGACTTTTCTTTCCAAAGGAGTTTTGCTAACCCCCATGATGCCCAATTTTGTCATTTTTTTTCTCTCATTTTGGGGCCCTTTTTGTTTTCCCGGCCGATCAAGCCCCCTCAGTCCTACCCCCAGGAAACGCATCTGAGGTGTATTATTTATATAGTTCTTAAAGTTAAATCTAGATATATGGGGACAGGCTGAGGTATCTTGTCTTGGGGAGGGGATGAATATTTTATTTCATCTTTATGCTGACGACAAAAGAAATAAAAAACAACCTTTAACCCCTAAATATTTTTTTTTTTTTTAATCCCTTTAATTTTTGTTTAGCCTTGATGAAATGGTTGTAAATGGTAATTATAGATAATATTTTATTTTGATTTAAGTTTTGTTGAGATTTTACAATACAACTTAGGGAAGATAAAAATTTCCATGGTGTAAAAATGAATAAAATCAATGTTGAACCCCAATCAAAATAAATTTGGACCCCTCCACTAGACAAAAGGGTCAAGCCTGTAACCATAAAACTGAATTTAACTTAAAGAACAATAACAACTCTACACCTCAGACGTGTTTCCTTGGGTAGGACTGTGGGGGCCTTGGTGGGTTGCGTAAACAAAAAGGGGCTCGAAAATAAGAAAAAATGACGAAAATTCCCATCTTCGGGAGGTGACAAACTTTTTGGAAGAAGAATTCCCAGGAATGGTTGAGGGAACGTCCAGGATATAGCCAGGAACCCGGGAAGTGAAATTGGTGACGATCACATTCAAAAAGGTAAAGCCGGAGCAACATAATGTCGCTTGAGCCAGAAAAAAAAATTCTACCTTTATCATGTTTATGACGAGTAGTGTATAATAATTATTTTAAGTCTCTATATTTTTAAAAATGGATTAGAAACTTCCACGAATACAAAATGTAGATAATAAAAAATGAATAAACCCAAAACATTTACTTTATGACATGATAAACGCATTATATTGTGAATAAAATAAGTCAAATTCAATTACAGCGTCACATAAAATATGGTATAAAATGGAAGAAATGTGTATTTTGCAAGGTCTCTGTGGATACGTATAGGTCTTTTCTTTGCAACACAACTGCATATTACCAAGTAAGTTTCCTATCCATATAAATTAGGTAAGAAATAAAGAGGGGGTGGCTGCTAAAACTGCCGGGCCTGTTTTATTGTAGCAGTCTGCTTTTTGAAATTTCTATTGCCTGAAGTTTCGAAAGAATGCAACATCCATACCAACATTTTAGAAACCATTTAGACTTTGCCTCCCACGCTTCCTGGTCTGCGCTAGTTGTATAGATCGTGTTATATCAATATGAAACAATATTCAGTGATCCATGCTGCCTTATTATCTGGTTTAAATGTCCCCATAATATACGCGAGCATAAACGTGGATTGTTTATTCATTCTTATATTTACATAGAACATTCGGAATGAAAAGGGGATTTCCCTAGTATATTTATACAAGTAACGGCTTCCTTATGGGTCTCTGTTGCTGTCATGGAGCATGACCTTGTGAAATGAAAGACTAATACGAAACAATAACTAACTAATAAATAACCAAGTATACATACCTGTTCTTTCTCATGGAATTCTATATTTCATGATTATTTTTCTCTTTTTATCTATATACACTGTCCATCATAAAGGCTTTAATTTCTTGATGTGTTTGTCACTGCTTTTTATTATTATCTTTTTCCAAACAAGTTTTGTCAACCCCCATGATGCCCATTTTTGTCATTTTTTTCTCATTTTGAGGCCCCTTTTTATTTACCCGGCTAATCAAGCCCCCCTCAGTCCTACCCCCAGGAAACGCGTCTGAGGTGTACTGTTTATATTGGTCTTTAAGTTGAATCTAGATTTATGGGGAAAGGCTTGGGTCTCTAGTCTAGGGGAGGGGTTGAAATAAAAAGTGCGATTGGTAAAAATTATTTTATTCTACCTTTATGCTAAAAACGAAAGAAACTTAAAGCAACCTGTAACCCTTAATTTTTATCATTTCCCCTAATTTTCTTTTTAGCCTTGATGACAAGGTTGAAAATGGTAACTATTGATGATATTTTATTTTGATTTATGCTTGGCTGATATTTTACAATACAATTTAGGGAAGATAGAAAATTCCACGGTGTAAAAATGAATAAAATCAATGTTGAACCCCAATCAAAATAAATTTGGACCCCTCCCCTAGACAAACGAGTGAAGCCTGTAACCGTATCACTTGATTTAACTTAAAGAACAATAACAACTCTCCACCTCAGACGTGTTTTCTTGGGGTAGGCCTAAGGGCGCCTTCCCCGCTGGAAAGAATACACTCATTCACATTGTGAACACAGGGTGAAAACATATTTCACACTGTGAACACAGTGTGAAAACACTATCCACACTGTGAAAAGGTGATTTCACAGTGTGGACACCACCACAATGTGGAAAACCACACATTGTTCACAATGTGAAAATTGATTTCACAGTGTGAATATACCAGCTCACAGTGTGAAATTGATTTCACAGTGTGGCCAAACCATGAAAAAAATTCACACTGTGAGAAACAGATTTTCACAGTGTGAATACACCATCTCACAGTGTGAAATTGATTTCACAGTGTGGCCAAACCATGAAAAAAAATCATACTGTGAGAAACAGATTTTCACAGTGTGAATACCTTACGACTTATATTTCACAGTGTGAACAGTAGGCCTATAGTTCACAGTGTTGCCACAGTGTGAATATCCGGTTATCCACACTGTGAATCAGCGTGTTTCACAGTGTGGCCACAGTGTGAATCTCCGATTATCCACACTGTGACCACAGTGTGGTTCACAGTGTGACCACAATGTGAAAACGCCCCAATTTAACATTGTAGAGCAGACTTCACAATGTGAAACACAGTGTGATTCACACTCTGTTTCACATTGTGAATGAGTGTGTTCTTCCCAGCAGGGATAACCCCATCGGTTCTGCGGAAGGGTGCATTTGAATTTATTTTTTTATTTTTTTTATATATAATATGAAAAAAAAAATTATAATTATAATGATAAAAATAATGATAATAATGTTGATAATAATGAGTAAAAGAAGGATGCTGTGCGACAACTTAACTTCATTTAACTGCTCACGCACTAAAGTGAGTATTAAAGACTCAATTATTAAAGATTCACTAAGGGAGTCTTCTCACTTAGTGAGTCTTAAAGACTCATTTGAAGTCAGTCTTTCAGCATTCAGACCCATTACAAATTAGTCACGGCTTTGTCTGTACACAGCGTCCCAAAAAATGTCTTCTTTTTTTTAAACCTCTAATTTATGAAAAAATGATTACCAACATTAAGCTTCATACTCGATTAAGATTATGGACTTGCATTATTCTGCGATTGCTTTGAAAAATTTCAAATGCTTCATTAGTTTTGAAAACACAGGCTCTTTTGTAATAGTTGTCATTTTTGGCTCATTCCATGTTTGGTCTTGGGAAAAAAAATCCATAATACTTTACGTTAGAATTTATTTAGCGCCCAATCAGAGGGAACTTTTTTGGGAGACGCGCTATATAACGAAACACTTGATTGATCAAGTGAGCCACCATGACTCGTCAGAAGTAATATTAGGCCTATATGTCTGAGTCGTCACTCCAAGTGAGTCATGAAGATATGATTCAAGTGGGTATTGAAGACTTATTTAAAAAGAGTCTCAGAGTAGTCAGACTCATTTTGTACTCACATTGTCCTTCAAATGTTTCGTTATGCGGACAAACCGTTGACTTTTGAGGAGATAACGCATAATTGTGGCAGTTATTACTGTTGCAGTGTACCCAACCTTGCAACAGACACTAATCCACTCTTCAATAAAGAATCAACTACCCAGTGGCGTCGATTACAGGATGGTGAAGGTACTTCATCGGGATCACAAGATGACAATATAGTGATTATCGAGCACGATGTAATTGATAGAAATGTACCTCCTCTCCCCTTTGAAAACGAAATATTATGTAAACCCTGTTTTATTTCATTTTTTTCTTCTTTTTTTCTTTTTTTTTTTCTATGTTAGTACAAACCAGCCCTGCTGGAAAGAACGCAGTGTCGCACAGTGTGTTCACATAGTCGACTATGTTAAAATGCTCGAATTTAACAGTGTGTTGATGATTTCACATTGTGATATGGTTTTCCACATAATATTGTTGTGTACGGTTTCACACTGTGAATTTACCCGCTCACAATGTGATAATGTGGTTCAATTTTGTAATCGATCATAAAGCAATAATAATGATTTTTGGTAATTAGTCGAGTTTTAATCATGCTTCTTTTCTAAAACAGTATTAAATACTTTACACAAATTTTTTTTTTAACAAAATAATTTGAAAACACTAGAATTAAAAAGTGCAATAAAGAAATAAGCGTGCAATTTATAAAAAAAAAAAGAATTTAACGAAATATAAACCATGACACAAATGTTTTATCAAAAATATGATAATATGGGAAAACATCTTACGTTAAATTGAAATATTTCTCAACGTGCTCTGGGCATTTATCCCATAGAGCTGGCCTGGAGGAGAAACTGATGACCCATGAGCCATAGCAAAGGTTAAAATGCTATGTGTTATCTTGGGTGCATCCATTCATATTTCATTGTTGGTATTTCACAATGTGGACAGTGTTAGATTAGAACGTATTAACAGTGTGATTGGAGTTTCACAGTGTTATTTTTGTTTCACATTGTTGATGGGTTTCACAGTGTGGTGTTTCACAGTGTGAGCGTTTCACAGTGTGAACTTCCACTATGTTAAATTGGGGCGTTTTCACAGTGTGGTCGCGTTGTTCCACACTGTGGTTCACAGTGTGATTATCTGGTTATCCACACTGTGAATTAGCGTGTTTCACAGTGTGGCCACTGTGTGAATCCCCGGTTATCCACCCTGTGACCACAGTGTGGTTCACAGTGTGACCGCAATGTGAAAACGCCCCAATTATACATTGTGGAGCAGACAATGATTCACAATTGTGAATGAGTGTGTTCTTTCCAGCAGGGTTGGTGGGTCGCGTAAACAGAAAGGGGCTCTAAAAATACGAAAAAATGACGAAAATGACCATCTTCTGGGGATGGCAATTTTTGTTGTAAGTAAAATCCCCGTGAAGGGTCGAGGGAGCGTCCAAGATATAGCCAGGATCCCGGAAGGTGAAAGCGGTGACCCACACATTCAAGAAATTAAAGCCGAGCAACATAACGTCGTTGGAGCCAGAAAAAAAAAATATTCCACCATTATGACGAACAGTGATATACGATATCCCTGGCAAGTGAACATTAAACATGTTTCCAAAAGTGAGTTGAAGTTTAGCTTTAATTGCCTTTGTCAATGTTATTGATGACAGAATGTGGATTAATGGAAAAAGCGTTCCCCGTTAAATGCTTTACAATCACTTACCAAGATCAGAACTCCTGTAAATTGAAAAATTGCTTGAATATGTTTAATATCCATCATGCTAACCTGGCCGATCTCATTCTGTAAATGAATGATTCAAAGATTTCGTGAGTATATAGTAGGGGTGTAAACAAAACAATGCTCAGTACATTAATTTGCAGATCTGTGGGACCTCGTATACACAGCCCCCAGAAGTTTGGATTGGGTACATGCAGGTAATATGGGCCCCCTAAGCTCATTTGCCTAATTTGCATAAAATTACGAAATGACACACAGTCTAATCTTTGTTTATATGAATAAATAACTATTGCTCTAACTTTTATTGTGAAGAAAAACAATTATCACCAACTCTTCTGTCTGCAATATTCAAATGTTGACGTCATTACCAAAGTGCCCATAGTACCTGCATGTGCAGGTAATATGGGCACATGTATTTAATGGTTCTAGGACAATTACCTCCTGGACAAATACCCCC